>JAEIFV010001569.1:0-36160 GCA_018904265.1 Lordiphosa collinella | reverse complement strand
ACTATAGTGTGATGGCCTAAAAAAAAGGCGATTTTTTGGAATTTTTATTAAAAAACTACTTTATCAATTATTTCAAAATTTTAAGAATATCGGCTTATACATGTTTCAAAGAATATACAGTGAAATTTTTGAAGAAAAAATTAAATATTTTTTTAAGTTATAGACGATCTCCAACGGCTCGAAAAAAAAAGGTCCTTCACTGCTGCAGTGATTCCGGCCTTCTCCGTGGATGAAATTTAAAAAACAAAAATTCTCGTTAAACTAGATAATATTGTCTGTATTACGATAAAAAAAAAAATCAAGAAAATTGACAATATGGCGGCGTTTTAAAAAAAAATTCGAATTTTACCCAAAGTTTGGTCGTTTTTTGGCCTGCCAAGATTCGATTTTTGATCAAAATCGATCCGCTTCTGAGCCAATTGATGGGGGAACTCGAATGTGGCTCTCTAAAAAGCGCATCTTCTTAAACCAGTATGGATGGTCTACTTCGTCCGCCCCCATTCCGCTCTTTGTTGACTTCTTCAAGTAAGCGGTGTATGGACAGCGTGAACTATTTAATTTAGCTTTAATTTCCTCGATGTTCACGTCTTTTTTGATAGAAGACAGATTCTGCTCAATATGAAGAACCGCTGCTTGGCGAGCGTTGCAATCGTAGATGAGAGACTCATCCTCATAAAGCTGAAGATGTGCCATTACCTCAGCTTTTGACCATTTAGAAAACTAAAAATATTTTGTTAGCCACAAGGCAGATTCTGCTACGGTTTTTTACTCACACGTTTGGCTGCCATTATCCCCACATAACCGAAATGAAAATTTTAATTTCAACTTGGCAGTATGTAAACAACTTTCAGAGTTCTCAGTATAGCCTAATCGATAAATTAAATCGAGTGTGTCGAATAAAAATTTCAGTCTCAGTGGAAGCGTCGAGCATTGCACTTCGTTCGGACGGATGGGATTCGGCACTGCCTTTTTTAAGGCACATGTCTTTCGCGCGTTCAGCCTTTTTCAAGGCACGCGTCTTCCGGTTTTAATCTAAAAATTGTGTTTACATCGAAGTCTAAATATTATAAAAACAATCAACCATTATTAATTCACAACCAAATAAAGTTAAACTACTCGTTATTGTCGCGAACAATAGCGAGATAGTTGCATTAAAAACATTTAAGTATTGAAATACCAATCGTTTGTGTCGCGCACACATTCGATATACGTACCTGGTCACTGTTTGAAGAGATGGCAGTCATTGGCTATGCTGCATTCAATGAGGAAAGACCATAAAGCGCATGATTTTTACACTACACCGAAAAAAATGTTTGATATCAATTGGAACAAGGAGCTGCAGTCGAGTGCCCCGACTACAAAATACCCTGTTCCCTTGATTTCGTGTGTTTTTTCTTTACACACACACACACTTACACATACACACACTTCAACATACACCCAAACGCATGGCATGCGGCCGCGCGCGATAACTGACAACGCAAGAACACCACTGCTTTAGAGAGACTATTTAGAGATATATGACAAGTGTAAAGGCAGCTTAAGCAATTTTTAATTAACTTTAACAGTTCTTTCATGCGAGCTTCATATAAACGCAAATAAGTTCAAACAATTTGGAAGAAACTCATAATTTGCCCATGAGAAAATATCCGTGATATCCAACAACAGCTACGGTGCACAAGAAGAAAGTTCACCGTGCGCAGATTACACAGTTCAACAAATATAGGGTCAACGCTGGCCCTTGAATGAAATTTTTACCGTTTGACAGAGGGTTTCAAGCTGAATACAATTCAATTTTCGGAATTTCTCTAGCACGTCAAGTTTTAGGGAACTTTCAAAAATTGTTTAAAAAGCCATCTTGAACCGAATGATACGCTTGAAAATGTAGATGCATGGAGGGTACTATAATCTTTGGACGGTAATGAACCAGATTCCTGGTTGGTGTTCCATGATTCATAAATTAATTTAAAAAGAAGTACAATTTATATTTTCCTAACAATTAACCTAAATTAGCTGTGTGTCAGTGGAGTCTTTTTAAAATCAGTGTCTAATTGTCTTAAAACTTAAACTTGTCTTAAATTCACCGCAAGATACAAACCAAAGTCTCAAAGAAAGACCATTTAGCAAACGTATCAAACGGCTTACGAATTGTTCCTTGGGAAAATTTGCAAAAATCATGGGTACCACATGTTATTTGTACAGGCATATTTATTCATTTTAAAACAATGAGACACTGTTTTTAAAAAGATCCTACTGACACACAGTTATTTAAGGATGTTTGTTAGGAAAATATAAATTGTACATCTTTATACCCTTGCAGAGGGTATTATAAAATTGTCCGAGTGTTTGTAACGCATAGAAGGAAGCATCTCCGACCACATAAAGTATATATATTCTTGATCAGCATGACGAGCTGAGTTCATTTAGCCCTGTCCGTCTGTCCGGGTGTCCGACTGGCTGTTTCTATGCTACTTCTCCGTCAGTTTTAAAGCTATCTTCACCAAACTTTGCACGAAGTCTTGTAGTAATTATACGCTGCACATTTGCCGGAACGATCGTTCGAAAAACTAGTTTTAGTGAGAAAAACTTTTTTGTTTTCAATGGAAACGCCTCCAAACTTCGAATTTCTTAGTTTGCTATGCTTTGCCATGATTCAATCAAGTTTGGTCGAAGTCGGACATCTATATTGTATAGCTGTCATTGAAAAGTATTGTCGGAAAAGTAGTCTTAGTTAAAAAAACGTTTTTGTTGTCCATGGAAATGACCTAAAAATTGACAAGTATTTGTTTTATATGCTTCCACACGATTCTACAAAGATTGGTCAAAATCGGATGACTATAGCATATAGCTGTCATAGGAACGATCCGCCGAAAAACTAGTTTAAGTGAGAAAAACTTTTTTGTTTTCAATTGAAACGCCTTCTTAGTTTACTATGCTTTTCCATGATTCCAACCAAGGAAGAGTGGATGGCGAAAGTTATGAACAATCTCAAGAAGGCTCCTCATCATCATAGAATATTACAATCGCCCCACAAGTTGGACCACCAACCACTCAAATTCGTGCCAAACCCCAAGCCCTGGGTGCTGCCGGACCGCCCCACTACAATGCCCTTAATATCTACCACCAATGTGGATAACTCTTGGTTGGAAGGGAAAAGTGAAACCTGGTTTGTGGTGGAACCTGGCTTGCAGCCGCTAGATTTTACCCGCTTGCGCAAGTGTTGGCAAAGGCTGAGCCCCAGGCCTAACAAACTGTTGGCGGGCACGCCATATGCAAAAGTCCTATGTATAACTAAGCCTCATCGGTTGGTTCGTTCCCGGCGCAGAGGAAGACATAATTTTATGCTGGGCTTAGGCGACAACAGAGAGGAAAAAGAGGACGTGATCACGGATCGAACCGGGACCAAGCTGGTCTGCTCCATCCAATGAGCAGTAAAATCAGCCAGATTCCCTCTTCAACGTTCAAATCTGCCAAATTCGTTATTAAATGTAACTTTTGGCTCTGGAAAAGCCTTTTGGTTTCTGATTTTTGTAGATAATTGTGCGAAATTTACTCAATAGAAGGTCATAGCTTAAAACTATTTTGCATTGAAGAGCAGCAGAAATATGATCGTTTCCAAACTGACCCAAGACAATACCGTTCACATTGGAATTCAAGTAATGGTATTCAAAAATTGTTATCCGGTTCAAAGGACTAAAGAATTTTAATAGTGATAGACCCAAAAACCAACGAATTTCTATGTTGAATTCACAATTTTATAGCTTAAAATAGAATCCGATCTTTGATTACTTCCGCACATCTTCAACACAGCGATTTGCAAAACATAAAACCAGTTTCTAAGAGTCAAGATAAATTTTGACCAATTTCCATAGTTCCTTACCTTTCTGACAACCTTCCTAAGCTTTAACAATCTTCTCAACAATCAGTCTGAATCTTGTAAAAATAGAAGCTGCACTACAGCAATAATTAAATTAGTAGAAGACATTCGCTGAAATTTGGACCAAGGCGATGCAACTTTATTAACACTTCTTGACTAGAGTACCCTGTAGTTTCGGCTGCACCGGTGCGGCTCTAACGAACCCCTCTAGCTCTTCGTAGTGAGCACTCGCCACCAGACCAACCACCAGCCATGTATTTGCCTAACGAATTTTGTAAGGGAATGTCTGGAAAACGTACCGATCGGTACGACCCTGCATTACCAGTCGTTAGTGTGGTGAAGTGTGCACACTATACTTCAAGTACTAGACTAGCGCTGTGATGAATTACCTGTCGTTAACAAAGCGACTGACGCTCAGTGATGCATCAGGTCATTAGCCTTGGAAGTGCCCTGACACCTGCTGAACTTCAGGGTAAGGCATTCGATACTGTAGATCACGAAATACTCCTAACTTAAGAAAGATGTACAAATAGTCATAAACGACAATAAAACTAATGCGTTCATATCTAGCGAACAGAAATCAAGCAATAGTAGCAAATGCCACGCGGGGAGTACCATAGGGATCAGTTTCAGGGCCTCTTCTGTTTACAGTGTAAGTTAATAACCTTCCCAATGTGTAGTAGTCCAAGTGTGAAGCCCATATGTATGCGGATATCATATCCAAATGTAGGCTCTTCCTGAGGGCATACGCTAGTTGTGCTTACCGTGATGGGCTTACCACCTTCCACTGCAGAGGCTTACCTGCTACGCAAAAGGTAATCTATTCAACAACTACAGGAAAACGAAAGATAAATCAGATTTGTGTGTTCTTGTCGTGGCAGTCTAAAGCAATCGGAAACATTCGTCGCACAGCAAGAGGCATAGGAAAGGACTCACGAAGTTGTATGCATGAGACCCCCTATGCGCTGCAATTGCTTTGCGTCATGCCCGTGCTTATAGGCTTTGGGCATCCCTGTTATAGAGTACAAAAATGCTCATTTGTAAGTACCTTTTACATTCAAAATCCTATTTATTTCCAACGATTAATATATTTTTTTAGGTCCCACACGAACTGCTAAGACAATTCTAAAAATTTTGCACAATATCTAGGATAGATAAAAGTATATAAAGATATATAAGATAAGTAAAAATCAGCTTCAAAGTTTTCCAAATGGATGCGGGGGACTCAACAGGCATCTGAAAGAAAATTAAAGCAGAAAAAAAAAACAATAGTTAAAACTTCACAGTAGGCCACTCACACCACTAGTAATCCCACAGATCTTCATCGCCCGAATCATCTGGATTGAAATTATCCTTATCAACATAACGCACATCAATGTAGATCAACTCCAGAAAGTTGTTGGTCAACAAGGCCATAGTGGCGTGGTCAACGGCCAAATAACCATTCTCGCACTCCTTCATCATGTGTGGGACGCTTTGAAACTTGGACATCTTGATAAAGGGCAGCAAGGCCTCACCCGCAATGCTGTGTTTCTGGCTGTATATATACATGCGGCAGGCGAGATTGGGCGAGTACTCATCAACGCTGGCCAGCCAAAAGACATAAATGGAGTGTTTGGCGCAAAAGGGACCCACCTCTGAGGGCGTCAAAATTTGATCAAGAGAAATCTGACTAAACATAACAAAACATGGCAAATGCTCGGCAAAATAGAGAAAACGTGGCGGCAGCTCCTCATTGAGTATGCATCGCGGAATGGGCACTTTGCTGGGTGGGTCTCGTGGCAGCAGAGCCAAAGTTATAATGCAATAAATGTTCCTGGGCGGATAGGAGGCGGGATAGAACATTAAAACCATGCGATCCGTCAGCCACAGCTCCTCCAGGCGACGACAATGATCGCTCATGAAATGAGCCATAACGGTGCGGGCGCACAAGTCCAAGCCGCAACCCTGCACGGGACACTTATACTGGCGCGGAAACTGCAACTGAGGCAACTGATAGCGCCTAATGGTGTGGGTCAGAGAATTCACGGCCAAGTGATCCGGCTTGGGCAAATTATGATTGACATAAAAATCGTAGAATGCCTCCAGATTGGGCGTGCGCATGACAAACGCCATGCCCTTTTTGATCTGGGCTCGGTCAGCCGCATAATCCAAAGCCTCGTTGTATATTTCCTTCAAGCGAGATTCGTGCTCGCAACTCCAAACCAGCAAATCATAACAATTTAATTCATCCGACATCGGATCCAGCCGATGATCTCGCATAAACGTTTCTATATGTGTGACTGCAAATCGTGTCCTTAGCAATCTGCGCTCTTCATAGGAACGCTCCATCTGCCTGGCATTGTCATAGAGTACGCGAAAATAGCTGGTGATCATGTAGTAGGCCATGAGCGGAGTCAAGGGTTGATGGCACTCACCAATAGGATTGCATACCTGCATATAGTCGAAAACTGCCTTGTTTATTTCTCGCGGGGATCGATTTGCGCAACTGAAGTCCGGCTGCTCGGTCAGCAGGTGAGCGGCAAAGAAACTCTCCATGACAAACCAATGAAAGCATACGAGATCGTCCCCATCTTTCCGGCGAAAAAAGTAAATCAGATAGTCTTTGATTTCTTGCTGTATGGTATGCTCGCCCAGGTATTTCGTGTTAGCCACACGTTCCAGTATCTGCATGGACTGTATGTCCACCTCAAAATAACTGCGAAAGTCTCCTTTGCTGGGTAAATCCGGTGGGTTCGTTGAAATCGCCGGTACCTTCAGTCTAACTCGCTGACGAGGTGGTTTCTTTTTGTCCGACTTGAGACGTTGATTTTGCACTTTTACTTTGACGCCATTAATTATAATGACCGACTCGTACGATTCGTATTTGCTCGGATCCAACTCAGTTTTGGTCTGAGTGCTCTCTGTTAGCTTCATACAACCCACGGAGCACGTCGGAGGATCATCCAACTCAGGTTCAGGCTGAACTGCCGACGTTCTCAGTTCACAACGTGGCAAATAAACAGCCACCAAGGGATTTTTGGGAGCCACCAAGCTCGGAAAATCGGGAGCCTTGCGCAACACGCTCAGGTCTAACAATAAATGTTTTAATTTCATGCCTGACCACTCCTGATGCGTTAAGACCTTGGGTTCGTGTGTGATCACCTTTTTCCTTCGCGGTTCTTCTGGCGGTTTCGGCGGCGAGGAGAGTGGAAGGATGCAACTAATGGGTAACTCTAACACCTCACGATTGCAATGCTTATGACACCCTTTACTAGTGTATTGATGAAAAGATGTGGAAGCTTGCTCTTGTTGCTCCGAGTTCTCGTCTGGCTGGGTTGGCTTCAACTCTTGGTGGGATTTCATTTGAAGATTCTTGTTCACGGTCTTTGCCGTCTCCCGAGGTGCTACGGTAGCTTTTTTCTTGATTTTCGTTTTCTTTTTAATGTCTGGAGGAATTACAGCAATGGGAGGTTCTGCAGGAGCATTATTAACAGTCTGCAGTGAAGGGTCTAAGGTTTTGGGAACAGGATTTATGTTCACTGCAGAAGTTACATTACCGAAAGACTCGCTCGTGGCGCCATAAGCAGATGGTGGTTCCATTGTCTTCAAGGATGCAGAAGACACATTATTGACAGACTCGCTCGTAGTACCATAAGAAGCTGGAGGTTCCATGGTCATCAAGGGTGCAGAAGCCACATTAATGACAGACTCGCTCGTAGCGCCATAATTAGCTGGAGGTTCCATGGTCATCAAGGGTGCAGAAGACACATTAATAACAGACTCGCTCGTAGCGCCATAAGAAGCTAGAGGTTCCATGGTCATCAAGGATGCAGAAGACACATTAATAACAGACTCGCTCGTAGCGCCATAATTAGCTGGAGGTTCCATGGTCATCAAGGGTGCAGAAGACACATTAATAACAGACTCGCTCGTAGCGCCATAAGAAGCTAGAGGTTCCATGGTCATCAAGGGTTCAGAAGACACATTAATAACAGACTCGCTCGTAGCGCCATAAGAAACTAAAGGTTCCATGGTCATCAAGGGTGCAGAAGCCACATTAATAACAGACTCGCTCGTAGCGCCATAAGTGGCTCGAGGTTCCATGGTCATCAAGGGTGCAGAAGCCACATTAATGACAGACTCGCTCGTAGCTCCATAAATAGCTAGAGGTTCCATGGTCATCAAGGGTGCAGAAGACACATTAATAACAGACTCGCTCGTAGCGCCATAATTAGCTGGAGGTTCCATGGTCATCAAGGGTGCAGAAGACACATTAATAACAGACTCGCGCGTAGTGCCATAAGTAGCTCGAGGTTCCATGGTCATCAAGGTTTCAGATTTTTCATTAATGGAAGACTCGCTCGATGCGTTATAAGTAGCTGGAGGTTCCATGGTCTTCAAGGGTGCTGTAGTTTGATTAATGGAAGACTCGTTCGTAGCGCCCGTAGATTTTGGAGGTTCCATGCCTTTCAAAGGTGCAGAATAAGCTGCGCTAAAAGATTCCAGAGCCATATATTCCATGCCAGGAAGCGGTTGTTCACTGGATTCCAAGGTTGCAGCGTTAGAAGGTTCCATAGACGTCTGAAAGGTTTTACCAGCAGTCACATTCTCCTGGATGGCTGCCGAAGATTCTCTGTTGAATTCGCCAACGGGCTGCATATATGCAACCAGCTCAGGGGGTGCATGAAAACCCAGATTTAGAAATTCTGAACAAAGTCCAAAAGTCGACGTGTTTAGGTTAGGAATTGTGTGGGGTGTAAAGCCCGTGAAAGTCTCCGAAGCTTGCGGTGTAGGATATCTGAAAGGGTGTGTAGCTTGAGCTCCAGGGTTATTGGGTGTAGAGACTAATGAGGATGCGTAGAGTAAGGCTAAGGGATCTATCAGCTTAGGGTAAGACGAGGGTAAAGGTCCCGTAAAGATCTCCGAAGCTTGGGGAGTAGGATATGCATTTACCTGTCCTGCATTTTCGAAAGCTTTTTGAGCGTCAAGGTTAGTGTGTGTAGACTCTGTTAAGGATGCGAAGACCTTGGTTGTCTGAGTTGTGGGGCCTAGGTCTTCGTAAACTTTTGGTGTAGGATTAACGGAAGTAACACCAGACTGTGGAGTAGTCTCAGTAATCGTCAGGGTTTCTACGGTTTTAGCTTCAGGATTAGTGGTGGCGTATACTTGGGATGTAGAGTCAGGGAGGCATACTACTTGATGTGTAGGATCAACAGTGAGTGGTGTGGACTCACTAATCTTCAGAGTTTTAGAATCTGTTAGGTTTGCTGTAGCATACTGAGTGAGAGTAACAAGACTTTCATTTTCATCCTCTGAACTTACAACTTCTAAGTCGTCGTTTGCAGTACATATGACTGAGATAACAGAATCTGAAGTGTCAAGCGAAGTTGTTGAGCTTAGAGATGTTTGTGATGAGCCCGAGGACAGCGAAGTTGCAGACACTGATTCGGAAACTTGTGTGTCGTAGACTTCTGGACTTTGTTCCACTGCAGAGAAGACATCAATTGTTCCAGCCGGAGACAAAGAACTTGCAGACTGACACTGGCTCTGCGGCTCTCCTTGATGCTGCTTTTCTATCTCGTTAAAAGGTTGGTTCAGAGGTTGCAGGTTGGCAGGCTCTTCCGGGTTTTGCGACTCTGCTTCACGCTGGTTCTGTACCTCTTTAGGAGATTGGCTTTGACTCTGCATTAGAAGCAGGTTTGATGGATCCACGGGAGACTGATTAAATGACTGGCTAACACGCTGTTTCTGCGCTTCTTCTGGCGTCTGGTTTTGAGTCTCAGCTAGAGGTTGATTCAGAGACTGCATTGGAAACTGATTTGAAGACTGTTTCAATGTCTGGCTTAGAGGCTCTCCAAGAGGATGATTCATTGACAAGTATTGAAGCGATACTTGGGACACACTTTGTAGTGAGCTTTGAGACTCGCGTTGAGACAAAGAAGGCCTGGGTTCGTTGTGACACAGGTTCTGCAGCTCCATTAGCTGCTGGCTAAGAATCTCAGTTTGAGGTGGGCTTGGAGTCTGCATCGGAGGCTGGATGGAAGGTTCCATCAAAGACTGTTGCAAGTGCTGGTTTATAGGATTGCCAAGAAGCTGGCCCATAGGCACGCTTGGAGGTAAGTATTGAGGCTTGCTTTGAGGCACAAAAGACACTGGAAGCGAGGCTTGAGGCACGCTTAGAGGAACACCTGGAAGAGAGCCTTGAGACACGCTTTGATGCACGCTTTGATATACGCTTTGAAGAGAGCATTGCGACACGTTCATAGGCTGTCTGGGAATTGCTACTTGCTGGAGAGCATGCAACTGCGATTGCATCATACTCAACACTTGAGCAGCTTGATCTCCTGGCATATTGGTTAGAGCAGTCTGCAGTTGCTGTTGTTGCTGCATGTATGCAGAGTACATACATTCCGTTCCTGAGAGGGCTGGTGGTCACTGCATGATCCAACTTATTCTACTTATTGACAATAGACTTACCCGGACGCTGCTGGGTGGGCTGCTGGCCCGACTGCTGAACTGGCTGAAAGGCCGAAGTGTAATTCTGCTGAGTTGTCTGCAGAAAGGCGGCCTGCTGACCCATGTGGTAGGCTGGTGCCGGCTGAAAGCCTTGCGGAAAGTAAGACTGCGGAGCTGGTTGCTGTGGAAACTGCATGGGCTGTAAGTTAGACTGCGAAGCTGAGAGAAAATACTCCTGACCCCCAGTCGAATGCATGGGATTTTCTGCAAAAAAAATTATTCTCAAAATAAAGAAATTAAGGTAACTTCCTCTCTCTCTCTCTCTGGTATTTACCCGGTGGCTTAGTAGCAGCTGTGACATACTCCTGACTAACTGAAGCTCTTAGATCTGCTCCAAGCAGTTGCTGAGCATACAGGCCAGACGACATTGGATTTATGTTAGATGGAGCGTACATGTTTGATCCAGGCATAAGTTGTTGTAGTTGCTGATGAGCTGCTGGGGCATACAGCTGATTGGTTACAAGCTGTTGCTGCAACTGAGTCATCATTGAGTTCATAGGTGGCGAGGGTGAGCTAGACATTGGTGGTGGTGGTGCCGTAGGCTGACCACACTGTAGCATAGACCTGGCCTGAGCCGAGGTGCTGGGCATTTGATTTTCATATTGGTTAACACCACTGTTATGGGTTTTAAGTTCCTCTGGGGAACAGGGACGTGTGGGATTCATTTGCTCCAGTAGGGATTGCGGTACAGCTGTGGAATTTGCCTGATACCAGTAGGATGGTGCTGACGATGGTAAGACTGTGGATGAAGAAAGTAAACAAAAGTGGGTTATAATGAAGCGTAAGCAAACAAATGACAGGAACCCATATAACAAAAGGAAGCGTTCAAAACTCGTACCTACCACAAACACCAGTACCAGAATCTATATTTTTAATTGCTTGAGTACCACTATTTCAGAACCAATATTTCTGGATCCGTAAAGACCGAAAGAACATAAACATTCGGTTGTGTCCCATATATGAAGTGTCTTTAAACTGATAGGCTACTAGATTAAATAACAATAGTTGAGAGATTTGAAACCGACTGCTCAAGGCAAAGCAGGTTTGATGCGTACGGTTTTCCTTTCCTAAAATCTAGTAGCTTTCTCATTACGCTATAATGACGACGGGTTTCCTGTACCAAAGGAACGGAACCCAAAAAATTTGCCGCAGTGTCGACCAATTGACGAATTTGAGTACTGCAGTTTACAAAAACAACTTGATGGCCAAAGATATCAAAGAACTTACCAACAGGATTCGCTTATGTATCCGGAAATACGACCCCAAGGTCGTACAGTGGCTGATAACGGTTCTTTCGACCAAATCCATTGATGCAATTCTTTTGTATATTTAGTAATAAATAAACTGTCTAATTTTAATAAAGATCCGTTGAGAATTGTGGTTTTGGCGGCATTTTAAAGTTTGTGCAGATTTTTAGTTGTCATCCGTTAGTCTTAGTTAGAAAAACTTTTTTGGTTTTCAATTTAGGATGCAGGGGTATGGAAAACTTCGGCTTTTTGAAAACTTTTGGAATTTGGAACAGGTCTGTTTATTCAGTTTTGCTCAAAGAATATCATGATTCACAGTGTCAAAAGCCTTGCTGTGATTAACGAGAGTCAAAAAGACTTCGTTGCTTTCTTCCACCTCTTTTCTAACTTCATTGGCTATAACTACTATGGCTGTTTTGCAGCTTCTTTTCCTCCTAAATCCAGTGAATTGTTACTAAAAAATTCTTGTTCTAGTGCAGTCATATCATGCTCAAATGCTTTTGCCATGAATGGGAGAGTGGAAATAAGCCAGTAGTCTTCACTAGCTATGGGAATTAGCAAGATTTTTGCTTTCTTCCATATATCAGGAAAAGATAATGTGGTGAGGATTCCAACTCGGATGTCTCCGAGAAATTGAAAAGGAGTAATTGACCAAGTTACCCAAGTCTTCTTATACTCAAAGCGGGACAATGACACCAAATTTGTATTACCACTTCTGCATCTTCTATATTGCCACGCCTAGGCATGCTGCGAGTCGGCCTATAAGACAATGGTTCCCTACCAGAAGCGATGAGTTCCCTTCTGTAACGTTTAAGGTTATGATATTTGTTACGATGCGAGGAAGAGGTCATGGTAACATTGCTCGGAGTTCTCACAATGCAACGCGACACTATTTACCAGATGTCATAGTAACATTGGCAGCATGCTGATCAAAGGAAGAAAGGGTTTTCAACCTGGTCTACCACCGAAACTTAATTTCTCGGGTTTTTTTCGATGGAGCTTGTAGGTAGCCAAAGGCATCCGTTATGTTTTCTGCTCTGTGTTTGTGCCTAATCTGGCCAGTCTGTTCGCAGACTCTTCTTCATAGAAGTTCCGGTATTCAGGCACCCATATTAGGTGAATATAGAAGGATTAGGCAAACATCAGTGAGTGACCTTAAGAGCTGCTTGACTTACCGAGTAAATAAAGGGTCTTCTATTTCGATTTCGATGTTTTTGTTTTTGCACATCTCGAGAGACTAGTATCATAAGGGTAATTTATTTTTGTTCAGAATTGACTGACAATTTGGTCAAGGAAAGTCGTAAACCACAACAACGTCTCCAATGTGCTCTACAACAGCTTTTCGTGCCGAATTCTGTTCAGTGAAGAGGCACATTTCTGGTTCAATGAAATCGTGAATACACCGGAAGCAAGGGCCGCGCCAAAGTTAACTTTTCCCTATTTTTATACCCTTTGCCAAGGGTATTATAAAATTGTCCGGATGTTTGTAACGCATAGAAGGAAGCATCTCCGACCGCATAAAGTATATATGTTCTTGATCAGCATGACTAGCTGAGTTGATTTAGCCCTGTCCGTCTGTCCGTCTGTTTCTATGCTATCACCTCCGTCAGTTTTAAAGTTATCCTCACCAAACTTGGCACGAAGTCTTTTGGAACAAATACGCTGCACATTTGTCGGAACCGGCCGGATCGGATGACTATAGCATATAGCTGTCATAGGAACGATCCGTCGAAAAACTAGTTTAAGTGAGAAAAACTTTTTTGTTTTCAATTGAAACGTTCCTTACGTTGGCGTATATTTATTTTATATACTTTTACACAATTCAACAAAGTTTTGTCAAAATCGGATAACTTAGCATATAGCTGCAGTATGAATGATCGGTCGAAAAAGAAGTTCTATTGAGAAAAACTTTTTTGTTTTAATTGGGATCGCCTCCAAATTTTGCAATTAACAGTTTGTAATGCATTTCCATGATTGCACTAAGTTTGGTCGAAATCGGACATCTATATAGTATAAAAATAAAAATAAAAAAGTAAGGTCCGAAAAGTAGTCTTATTTAGAAAAACAAGCTGCAAGGGTAAGCAATTACGGGTATTAAATTAAATGAACCAAAAAATCAAAATTAACTTATGATATAAACTGCATATATTTAAAGTTTCAATTTTCTATCTCTACTTCTGGAGTTTATGCCGTAAAAAGCATTTCCTCCCACTGTGCACTGCTTTTACCGATAAAAACGATTTTCAAGATGTCGATTATAAGCCTGATAACAGAAAACTTACAGAGCGTACATTTAGTGCCATATCATAACGGAGCCGTCAAACCGAATTCCAGAAATTGTATACAGTTGACAACGAAGGATTATTTAATCAGTTGGGAATGGCTTATGCTGCTGATGACTGGCGATTGTTTATTGATGGTTCAGTTTCAAGAGTGAAAGCTGTGTTGCTGCATAAATCAAACAACAAGCCTTCCATTCCATTAGAAGTAAAAAAATGAGTGGCATATTTTGAAAATACCGATTCGGACGATCAAGGGGAGCGATTCCACCAGGTTATAATGCAAATGGAAAAAAATACCAAGGCGAGAATCTGGATGCAATACTCTCGGAGGTTTGTTAGTGGAGCCACAAGGTATGACAATGAGGATGAAGGCGTTAAAAACCCAGAAGGCACTGGATATTGTGAACACACAGAAAGAGATGTGCCTTTGAATTATCTTTCTAGTTTTGGGAGTACAGAGTCAGACGATAAACCTTAATTTTCGGTTAAAACTATATCTTTTCTTTTTTTTACCTTTAATATACTGCAAAATAAGGTTCTTGATGAAAACAAAGTGTAACCTAGAAAAGATACCTTTCGTAGTTCCAAAACGGTATGAGGGGTGTTCGTACGAAGCTTGCAAGTATTAGAGAGTTGCAAGTATTAGAGAGTTGTTTATATTGTTGTTGGGGATAATTTCGCTAAAGAAAGGTTTGCCAAATCATCAGTAACTTAGCCGTTTCTGGCAAAAAACATGAAAAAATTGATATTTTTTCAAGTTTTGAAGCACTAGATGCCATTTTTTTGGGTCAGTTGGTTAAAGGCTTTTTATACCCTCTTCCCACTGAAAATGGGAAAAGGGGGATCATGAAATTGTGCAAAAGTATGTAACAGGTAGAAGGAAGCATTTGCGACCCTATAAAGTATATATATTCTTGATCAGCATCAACAGCCGAGTCGATTTAGACCTGACCGTCTGTCCGTCCGTCAGTCCGTCTGTCCATCTGTCCGTATGAACGCGTCGATCTCAGAGACTATAAGAACTAGAGCCACAAATGTTTGCATGTAGATAGGTGTATACCCGATCCAAATCGAGTTTGTTTCTGTTAGCGCTGATCAAAAATTTGTATACCTTGTTATGTCTGTTGAAAAATGTAATGCATTTTTGGTCTCATGGCCCCAAAGGTCAAGTCGAACTCCTCCTAGCCTCTTGGCTCGCATCTCGTACAGACGCCCCATATTACCTACCACAATCGGCCACAACAGTTGAAATACTGCCATACTCGTATAAACGCCTGTTTCTTCCAGCTCCGGTAACTTAAATGTTCACTAATATATATGAATTTTGTAAAATACCCTATCTCCCCAAGTGACAGGTGTATAGAAGTGTTAGCAGTCGCTCTCGTTAGAATTATAAAATTTCACCTTCTCTTTAGGTATGTATGTATTTTCAAGGTGGCTCTTTCCCAATTATTGTTCGATTCATAACATTAACAAAGACTACTAACTAGTTTACAAGTTCCTTTCAAGTATCAACAAATCGTGATATCTCAATCACTGACCCGGGCATAAACTACAGCCGTGCGGGATGGAGTGTAGACTTCAATAAAATTGGAACGGCCAGCATAACCTTCCGGATTCGAAGGGTGACCGCAATTGGCATCGATGCGATTGTGGCCCCCAAACTGTGGATCGTCCGAGGAGAGCACTGCCTTGTAGGTACCCGCCCAGTTGGTGCCCACACGATAGCCGGTGAAACTCCGCTGTGGATGGAAATTGAAGACGAACACCAGACCAGCACGCTCAAAGGCAATGATCTTGTCACCCTCATGCTTCCAGCTGACGTAGGCGGGTCCTGAATGCAGCCAGCCATATCGCTGTTCCCGTTCGTTCATGGCACGATCGAATTCATTAAGAAACTTGTACTTCAACATGTCATCGTCCACTAGATTCCACTGGCGCCGAGCATAATGATACGAGTCATTGTTGCCCACACGGGGGAAATCTAGCCACTCGGGATGTCCGAACTCGTTGCCCATGAAGTTCAGATAAGCCTCGCCGCCCAACGCGTGTGTGATCAGGCGTATCATCTTGTGCAGGGCAAGGCCACGGTCAATGATAAGCGAAGGTTCCGACAATGTAGACATATGCGTGTACATCTCCTTGTCCATGAGCCAAAAAGCGATTGTCTTGTCCCCCACAAGAGCCTGATCGTGGGACTCAGCGTAGGCCACAGTGTTCTCCATCCAGCGTCGATTCGTGAGCGTATGGACCAAATTGCCCATGTTCCATTCATCATCGACCTGCTCCTTGAGTAGTTCTATCCATTTGTCGGGTATGGCCATACCCAGCCGATAGTCAAAGCCTATTCCGCCCTCCGACACTGGCCGACACAAAGTGGGCATGCCCGAGACATCCTGAAAGAGAACAAGATTGTACTTTTGTCAAAGCAGCTCACACTCCCCCTTTCCGAACTCACCTCTGCTATGGTAATAGTCTCCGAGTCCAGCGAGTGCAGCAAATGATTGGCCAGTCCGAGATAGTTAAGCGCATCCGTGTCCACATTCAAGCCAAAATATTCATTATAATCGCCGCTAAATCCCTCGCCAATGCCTCGCGAATGGTACAACATGGAAGTGACTCCATCGAAGCGATAGCCATCAAAATTATACTCATCGTGCCACCAGCGCAGATTGGATAACAGAAAGCGCAACACCTCAAACTCCACATAATTGAAGAGCCTGCTGTCCCAAAGGGAGTGTTCACCCCGCGCCCCATCATGGAAGAAGCAGCTATTGGTGCCATCAAACTGATTCAGGCCATCCTGGACGTTCTTCGAGGCATGCGAGTGCACCACATCCAGCAACACAAACAGTCCATGTGAATGGGCTACGTCGATCATGCGTTTCAGCTGCTCCGGATTGCCATAGCGACTCGAGGCTGCATAGAAACTGGTCACCTGGTAGCCAAAGCTGGCGTAATATGCGTGCTCCATAATGGCCATCACCTGAATGCAATTATACCCTTGACGCTTGATTCGGGGCACAATTCGATCGGCAAAGTCATCATAGCTGCCCACCCGTGGCTCCTGTGAGGCAATGCCCACATGACACTCGTAGATCCTCAACGACTTGGGCTTGGCCGGGCGTGTGTGTTGGCGCTGATAACGCTCCGACGCCGGTGGTTGCCATACATACTGCTTGTAGTTGACACCCTGGTTGGCCTCCTTAGGTGGTTGCACCACATACTTGGCCCAGGGCGATAAGCGGTCCAACAACTGACCAGATTGGTTGCGTATGATCACCTTTATCTCACTGAGATGCTTAATGGGCGGAGTTCCATCCGCATTGGCAGGCAAATGCAACTCCCATTTGCCAAAGTCCAGTTTCTTGAACGGATGCGCCTCCCAGTGCCAATTGTCTGTGGAAGAAGGAAAATACTGAGTGATTGGTGAGATCTGGAATAATCCACTCACTGAAGTCGCCTGTTAGATATACATCCCTGGCCCCTGGTGCCCATTCACGGGCAATCACCGAATTATCCGGCTGGAAGTGAAGACCATAGTATTTGTAGCCCTGCGAGAATTCTTCCATTCCGCCCTCCAATTGGTTAATCTTGCCAAGCCAATCCTGGAGAACGCCATGTCTGAAAGGATGAAAAAAACGAATTAGTCTTAATTACCAATTCGATTTTGGTGTACCAAAGGTACACATAGCATATTGAATTTGTGCAAATATAGCCAGAAGCCGTCCCCATAAACCATATATACAGCCCACAATACCGTTTTCACATTCGCAAAAGTTTTAATACTTAAGTCCAAATCAGGTCGAAAATCCGGTTCCAAATCCGAAAAAGTTTGCGAAAGTGAAAGTAGGAGCTTGACTGATCTTCTTAATAAGCATCAACAGCCGAATCGATCAAAAATGTTTGTAAATTACCTCAAAAAACGCTATATACTTGACTCGTTTTAGCGTTGTAGAGTTTGTCTAACTACCTCTTAAAGAACAGCAATCTGTCGATTTACATTCGGGTGCCCGTGATTCAACAACACCTGATTTTGTCTGTCCATCTTTTGCTACTCCCCTGTTTTTCTTTCTTTTGATAATTTATGCATTCTTTGCTTGGAAGTTAAAGATTGAAATTCTTAAATTCTGAACATTCTTCATGTGGTAAACAGAGAACCAAGTTGCCGAGTCAAGTTGCCTTTGCGTTCAACCGTTCAAATTGCTCATATACACACTTGTTCGCCATTGAGTTTAAATCAGGGTTCGAAATGACTTAACTATTGACTAAACCAAAATTATTTTTTGACTACGACTACGGAATCAAATCATAAAAACTAAAAATTAAATAGTTTTCATAAAATATGATTTGATCAACTAGGCTTAGATATATGAACAAAAACTAAACAAAATGTTAGTCATTAGTCGTTTTGCTACATTTGACTATTGACAATTTAGTTGTTTCAGTTGATCTGACTATCAACTGAGTAGTCCCTTTGAAACATTTGACTAACGACAACGGAAATCTGTGAAATAATTCGGCATTCAAAGAAAGAACTACTAGTTAGGTTAGGCAATCATAAAGTAAATTTGTTTTATTTGTTTTATTCTTCAGGTTCGAAAATTGGCAAGTCTTCAACTGCCCGATCGATAAGAGATGGATTGAGTTTGACCAATAAAATGTTTTCCAAAGTATCTTGATTAAGGCGATTGCGATTTTCAGAAAGGATTAACTTAAGGTGAGAAAATGCCCGCTTAATTGATACCTGAAATTAAAAGATTAGATTATCGCAAATATATATATATACTAGATGGCCCGGCGAACTTCGTACCGCCTAACAATAAATAACTGTAGTGAGTTAACTTAAGGCCCTCTCCTGGTCTAGACGACTGAAGACGACATTAAAGAACCTTGCGATATTAAAAATTTTTAGTTTTGTTATCAGGAGCAAAAATAAATAAAGCAGAGGGTTCGCCGACACGTGAACATGACACTTACAAATGACCATGAGAAAAACATACAAGGGTATACAAAACTTCGGCCGAGCCGAAGTTAAGTTTCCCCTATTTTTAAATTTTACAATCTGTCCTTTTTTAATGCGTGGTTGCATATTTTGCATACAGCAGATTCATTCTCCTCAGTTATTTCAAAATATTTCAAAATGGAAGCTTTATTAAGACGTGAAACCATGGGAAATTTGTTTTAAAATAATAACAAATGCTGTAAAACTTTACTTTCAATTATTTTGTCAATTGTTCTGCGCGAACGGTGTTTTTTATACCCTTGCAGAGGGTATATGAAAATAGTGCAGATGTTTCGAAAAACTATTTATTATTATCTGCTTCAGCACAATTTTGCCGATTTTGATGAATATCGGATAAAGATTTAGAGCAGCTGTCGTATTAAAATCTGGTCAGATAAATGGTCACAAGTCAGTCTACTGGTCAGTTTGGGTTACTAAGCTAGCAGCGTCCAAAGCGAATATGAAATTGTTGTATGAATATAATTTAAGACTTTTATTTATATAAATTATACGAGCTGTTCGGCCGTGCCGAAGTTAGCAACTCACTATTTTTTACACTTAAAAGGAATTTAGGCTTCGCTCTTTCTGCAAGGCTGCTTTCTGTACTTTGAAAACTGACTCTTCTTTCGGTATGTCTGAATATACCGTTCTTTGTTAGATTAGACCGGTCAATTGGTCGCCTAGATCGTGCGATTTAACGCCTTTAGACTATTTTTTGTGGGGCTATGTTAAAGCTCATGTCTATACAGACAAGCCCGCTATACAGACAAGCCCGCCCGCTGAGGCGTTATCTTTGTTTAAAGCTTAATATTTCTGACAGCAGCATTGTGGAAGTTAGAAAATTTAATTATAAATCAACCCGAAAAATCTCGACCTTTAAGATATCGCTTCCCGACTTATATATTGACAGAGCGTTAGAGCCAACCATCTGGCCAGAGCATACAATCGTTCACTTGTTCAAAGATTACTCTCATTCTCAACTCAGTTCTGCCCCTTCAACTTCAACCCAGATTCCAAAAAACTAAAATCCTCCTTTTCCATATGCTACCAAAACGTCAATAGTTTATGCGGTAAGCTCAGCACCTTGCATACCAACAGTGCTTGTTTTATGCAAGATGCTGTTGCTTTTACTGAAACTTCTCTCTATGAAAGCATCTCAAATCATGAGATACTTACTGATCGTTACTTCATTTATAGATCAGATCGCCCTTATGGTCGTGGAGGTGGAGTACTAATTGCGGTTGACGCAATTTGGCCGTCCCAGCAATTCCATGTGACTTGAATTTAACACCTAACATAGAATTCATTGCTGTTAAAACAGACATACGATTCAAATATTTCTAACGTGCTCTATATTCCCCCCGCCTCTGACTTATCAATTTATTTGCTTCATGCTGAACAAACCAACGAATTGCCTCCGAGCTGGGTGATCTTGATCGTTTGGTAGTCGTTGGGGATTTTAATATCCCACATATCTCTTGGGCTTCTTATGATAATTCCTTTGAACTGTATCCATCTCCCTCTCATGAGTTTTGTAATATTATGGCAGAGCAATCACTTGGGCAGATTAACTCTATAAGTAATAGTTTGAACCGACTCCTAGACCTTGTATTTGTTACCGATGTTTCGAATTCAACGATATCCAGAATTTCGCCTTTGTCAATTCCGGAGGACATTTATCACCCTACACTACAAATTGTTGTGGCTGTATGTACCGAGCACCACGTCTCCCCTACCCAACTCATCCCATCATTTTGTTTTCGAAGGGTTGATTTTCTACGCCTCAACGAGGCATTATCAAGGGTTGCTGGTCTTTCTTGGACGCATCTCAGGATATTGAAAACACCACCAACGCCTTTTATAATAAAATTTTTAGGATTTTTAATGAATTTGTGCCTCTTCGGATCCCTTCCCCTCCCTCACGTGCGCCTCCTTGGTTCACGAGAAGCTTATCTAATCTTAAGAACATTAAGTCTCGACTTTACAAAAAATTTAAAAAATCTGGATCCCGCGTTGACTTTGCCAAATATTCGGTGGCGCGATCTAAGTTTATGGTTTTAAACTCTGAATGTTATAAAGACTACTTGGTCAGGTGTAAGTTTAGCTTTCAGGATAACCCAAAGATGTTCTACAATTTTGTTAATGCTAAAAGAAGATCCTCTCAGTTTCCGCCCTCCCTTTCGTTAGATAATATATCAGCTGATAACAACTCTGATATTTCCAATCTATTCGCAACATTTTTTCAACGATGCTACTCCGCATCGTCTAATAACTCTGTCTCTAAATATCCTTATCCAGTGACTAGCTCCAACAACATTGTATGCCCGATAGTTGAAACCGATGTCGTGTTATCCAGCTTGCGTTCAATCAAGTCATCTTTCAGTCCTGGTCCTGACAAAGTTCCCAGCTGTGTGTTGAAATATTGTGCCGACTCCTTATGCGTGCCGCTTGGTAAACTATTCAACTTGTCTCTTCAACTTGGTGATTTCCCTAGTCTTTGGAAGGAATCTTTTATTATTCCTATTCATAAAAAAGGACCAAAGTCAATAGTCTCGAACTACAGGTGTGTTTCAAAACTATCGGACATTCCTAAGCTCTTTGAAAAGATCATGACCTCCCAATTACAGCATTATTGTCGCTCGTTAATATCCAAATCTCAACATGGTTTCATGAAGAAGCGCTCTATATCTACGAATTTACTTGAGTTTACTTCCCTTGTTAACAAAAGATTTATCAATAAGCAGCAGATCGACGTAGTTTATACTGATTTCAGCAAAGCTTTTGACTCAGTCAATCATGTGTCTTTAGTACATAAATTGGGTTTGCTCGGCTTCCCTCAATCTTCTCAAATGGACCAAGGCGTATTTGAGCAATCGTTTTCAACGCGTTCGTTTTAATCAAATTCTATCCAGGTCCATTAGGGTTCTATCGGGGGTTCCCCAAGGTAGTCATTCGGGGCCCTTACTATTTAACCTTTTTATAAATGATATCCCGCAAGTTTTATCCCATTCGCATGCATTGATGTATGCCGATGACCTCAAACTTTGCTTCTCGAATAATGACCCTGCGTCTCCTCTGCTGCTTCAATCCGATTTAAACTCTCTTCACGCCTGGTGCTCGGTTAATAGACTTCCTCTTAATCTCAGCTAGCTGTAAATGACTTTTAGTCGAAATCAACCTTACGAGTTTGATTATACTATTGATACCATTCCTCTTATCCGGGGAAATTGACTCTATCGCTTTGTTATCTCAAATAAACTTAGCTGTTCCACAACGCGCTACTAGAAATTTTTATCCAATTTACCTTCAGCCTTGCCTGACAAACTACGCTCATCACGAACCCTTCCGTTACCTTTGTCTAAGCTATAATAAGTACTCTCATATAATTTCCTCTCAATCCATGTTTGTAATTAAAAATAATTTGTTATCGTTCCTAAGTAGGCCCCTTTAAAGTTAGACACAACATTGTTAAACTATAAAATGAATAAAATGAAATGAAATGAAAAAATTGACGCATTGGAAGACCACTTTGAAGCATTTATTCGTGAGATACCGGCCGAAATGTTGGAAAGAGTATGCCAAAATTGGACTAAGCGGATGGACCATTTGAGGCCCAGTCACGGCGAACATTTGCATGAAATAATCTTCAAACATTAAATTATATGGACCGTACTATCGATTCAAATAAAGATTTCATGAATTTTTCTGAATTTTATGTGTTTTTTTTAAAAACATAACCCCTACAATAAAAATAGAGGAAAGTTAACTTTGGCTCGGCTGAAGTTTGTGTAACCTTATAGCACGTAAATGAACAATGCTATCTGAATGATTTACCAAGCTGACCACTAGAATGCGACTCTTTGTTATATTGCTTATATGGCAGCTACACGATATAGATTTATCCGATTTTCATTAAGCTCGGCAAAATTATGCTAAAGCAGATATTATTAATGACTGAAAAGAAAAACAAGACTATAATGAAAGCCAAAAAAACTTGTCTTACTAACACTAGTTTTTTACCGATTGTACAAACTTAGCGAAATCATGAAATAGCATTCCTATACATACCTATGGAAACTAAAATAACTTTGGAGACGTTTCCATTGCACTGTGGTCAGAATCGCGAAATAATTGGCAAAGTAAAGTCGAAAATTTAATGGAAACAAAACTCATTTTTGATATTACACCTTTCAACTACATAGTCCATATACAAAGAAACGAATAATATTTTCGATTGTTTGACAACCCTGAATTTTCGAAGTATCGATTATCAAAGTCAACTGTTGAGTTACACTTTTTTGCAATCTTCGCACTATGGCCCCAAAACTAAAGAAACTTTTGACCTTTTACCTTATATTAACCACCAAAATGTCTTCAAATTAGGAAATTTTAACGTAAATATTGTAAAACAATAGAGTTAATACTAAAAAGTTATTTTAATTGGATTTTTCTTAGTTTATAGCCGTTTTAGAGCAAAATTTTATGAAAAAAGTCGAAAATTTCAATGAATTTTGAGCCATAACTTCTAAAAACGCGATGTTATCAAAAAAGTGTAAATGCTGTAAAATTGGGAATACAATGGTCTATAAGCCAGTTAATTTCGCGTTTTTTTCGATTGGGAGATAAATTTAGGAACTTTTTTTTACTTGCCGAAAAAATAAAATTTCTCAGAAAAGTTCATATTTTTCATATTTAAATCAAAAAATTTGTATTTTAAGAACCAGAACCAAACTTTGTTTTTGGTTTTTTCGTGATCATTATTCAATTCAGTCTACGTAAAAACAAATTTGGTTTGAAAAGGTTATTATGTGGCTGCAGGAGCTAAAAGTTTGAACAAACCTCTTCCAACACACGTTTATGCAAATTTCTCTTAAGCCCGACCCTCTGGGGGAAAACGTACATTTTATTTGAGTTCAGCGCGTGAAAGTACATTAGGAATGTTGGCTATCTTCGCTGGTTATGAAGTTGATTTTTTTGTAAACTTGTGTAATCATTCATTATCAAAAAATTTGTTATAAATTTTCATATTTACCACTATTTACTTAAAAAATAATAAAAATAAAAAACCCAATTCCTTTTCAAATTTTAACTTTTAATTCATGTCTCTCAACACTCTGTCTTATGATCACGTATACGCAATGTTGCCATATAGGGGCGGTTTGTGTAGGCGTGGTCAAATTAACTTAAAATTTTGATTAAATATTTAGTGTTTTATTTACCAAATATACCAAGTATCAGCTCGATATCTGCAATATTCGACTTTATGCCAATTATTTTGCGGTTCTGACCAGTGGGCATTGGAAACAAAAACTTCTTCCCACTATAACTCATTTTTTGATTCATCTTTCCTATGGCAACTATTCAATAGTCATCCTATCCGGCTGGTTCCGACAAATGCGCAAAGTATTTGTAACAAAAGGCTTCGTGCAAAGTTTCATTAAGATAGCTTTAAAACTGACGGAGAAAATCGCACAGAAACAGACGAACGGACAGGCGGACATACTGTCTATATCAACTCAGCTCGTCATACTTTATTTGGTCGGAGAATCTTCCTTCTATGCGTTACAAACATCGAAACCATTTCAATATAAAAACGGAGACATTTTGGGAACATGAATAAATTGAGCCCCTTTATAGCATTCCCGTCTCTTTTAATTGTTTCATCGGTATTACCGGACCTGATTGACGCATATCCACCTCATTTCCTTAACATTGCAACGATTCTTGCATCCCTGGGCATAGTACTATTGAGGAAAAGCGTTTGGCCAAGGCCAAGATCATGCAAGCTCCAAGCATGCCGGCAACACGCAGAAGCAGCAGATACAACAGACATAAAAATTAAAATAAGTTGAACTGCACACACACACACTCACACACCCATAGCCAGAGCCATACCCAACAGCAACACCGGGTGACCTTCACATGACATTGCCAACGCAGTTTTCCACAACTGGCCGCAGAACTGGGAACTGATATGATAATGCAGCTCTGGCCATTGCTGGACAAGGAGATGTCATGCTTCTTATCAGTTACCGGCGGCAACCTTGGATTAGATGATCTCTCTCTCTCTTGTACTCAATCGGGCGTAAAAACTCACCGTCTGCGGATTTCTCGCTCGAAGGGCTTTAGGTAGCCGTCCTGGGACAGCAATTTGTCTATGTCCTTAACCTCCACTTGCATAGCATCCCCACCCATGTTGGATAGGCACAAAACACAAAATCAACTGAAAGGCAAACTGAAAAGAGCTCTCCACCTACTGTGCCGCTTTATCAGCTGCAGTCCAATATATGTAAAAGCTTTTTTGTAGAAAAAGTAAAAGCTTTTGCCGGCTTCTGCTGAACAGCTGTTTTTAGCTTTTCGTTTTACTTTTGACATTCGCGAATATAAACAACAACATAATTTTGTCGCGACGCTAAGGAAACCGTTGCATACAAACAGATGTACATATTGTATACAGATGCCAAAGGTTGATTTTGCGGTTAACATATTGAAAACTTTCAGTGAAGGTTAAATGCATTAATCAAAATAGAGGAAAGCTAGCTTAGGCCTAACGAATGGTGTACACCCTTGCAGTTATGCATTATTTTTAAATTCTTGCGCTCAAACGCGGAAGCTGATAGAGTTGAGTGATTTTTATACTCTGTACCAGAGGTACACAGAGTATATTAATATCTAAAAAACGTCAATTCTCCCAAAGTTTTATAGATAGAAGTTTCGTTCCATCTGGACATATTTAGTAATCAGAATTATTTATCGATCCGCCAAAGGATTGGTAAAGTTCGGATGAACGGTTGTCGAGTTATAAGGAAAACAAACAATTATGGGCAGCACCGGTCGCAACGGTGATGGGCAGCACTTCACTGGTACAGAGTATGTTATAGTCGGGCTTGACCGACTTTCTTTCTTGTTTTTATCAATGATCATGAGCAACTATTGCTCCCATCGATTTTTATTGTTTTTGGCGGTATTTTTGGAAGCAAGTAATATTGATAGATGATATTGATAGATAAATATTATCATGGTAAGTTGCCCTGAATTTGTTGTCTACCAGTCCGGCAACACTGTTTTTACTAAATAAAACTTTGATAATGCACAGAGAAAGAAGTATTAAATTAATTTAATATCCTTATTTACATGGTTGAGGCGAGTGGAAGAAGACTAAGGGACGTTTTCTCATGTTCCTGCTTTGCAAATCTAGGTGGATTTACGCATTTGCATAGCTTATGCTCAAAATGAGCAGTGCAAATTCACCTAATCCATAACAGGACCATGAGAAAACGGCCCTAAGTTGGGCTATAGAAGCAGCAAGCGTTATTTTGTACACCGAGCCCCCAACAAATTTAATCTATTGGCCATTGGTCCATTCTTAAATACAGATACGCATAAAAGACGCAATATATTTGATAAAAATTAAATAAAATTTCTTCATACGGTAACCCCTTCACACAGAGGGAAGTTTTTTACCGCGGTAATGGAAATACGCGTACTGGGCGTATAAACGGGGTATTACAATCGGCAGGAAACTTCAATAAAACATCAAAAAAACGTTGAGAATAACTTGAGGAATCTCCACCCAAAATACGTATTTTTGATTAGCATCAACAGCCGAGTTAATTAAGCCTTGTCCGTCTGTCTGTCCGTCCGTGCGTCCGTATGAACGCACAGATCTCAGGGATGGTAAGAGAAAGAGGTTTGAGATGTAATGGACAAAAATTTCTGGTACTTGCAGGCAGATCAATTTTGGTTCGAACCCGCGAACCGGAACTCCGAAATAATTTCTTGGGTTTTCAGCCCTGTTTTAAAGTTTTCAATGCATTTTACCCAGCGGGAATTGTCCTTTTAGTTTTGAATATATAGCACGACTTAGGGAATATTTCTGCATCATTAGCACAAAAAAAATGGTTTTTTGAGTTTTGACAGTGTTGAATTAAGTGAGAGATATGTACCACACCTCATCTCCAAGGAAGCGACATATTCAAATAGCTTTGCAACTGAGCTACCAGCTAGCTTAGAAACAGACAGACAGACTCGACTAAATCGGCTCTGCTAGTCACACTGATAAGTTTAGAAAAAATAAACAATGTGTTATCAGTTCATCTTTGGGATAATTAGTGTATGTTTATAGAAAATGTTCCTACAAGCGTACACTCCTAGAATTAAATATAAACATATATATTTGCATTTATATGCAACCTATTTTAGATAATTCCAGTTCGAACAGTCCTAGCTTAAAGCTTGACAAACACGATCGAAGAGTTTAGGAATCGTTTTCTGAATTCAGCAGTGGTTGTTGTTGTTGTTGTATTGGCTGGGGAGACTTGTAACTATGGAAAGAGAAGAAGCAAAGAAAAGAAAATGGTAAATCAAAAGGAGTTGTACAAGGCTAACCCGGGATAAGGCCTAGGAAGGAAGCTGACTCGGCTGGATTCTTCACTTACCACATGCCATTGTGAGTAAAGTCACGTTAAATCTTTATTTTATCAGGTCAATATTTACACCTGTGATTGTGGATTCCAAGGTTGGTGGATGAAGCAGTTTACTTGCTGTGTTCCCATTACTGGTATTTCCCGAACCTGCCAAGGGAATATCGATAAAAAGACTCATTCGTTTTCGGAGTTCATTTTGAATTATGACCCTACTTTTTGCTACAATTGCTTTATCGGATCCGCGACCCTGACACTTTTTTTATTGGAATTCGGTATGAAATATGAATGATGCATTCAAAACATCGGATTCATGCATGAAGAGAAGATGGCTAGAGACTTGAATAAAATTTGTTTTGAATTGTTAAACGTTGATGGGGAGGAATTACAAATTCCGCAGACCTGCGACGAAGATTCTGCAATCCAGCTGAGACCTTTCCTCCAATCATTGTTAATTGAAATTCATGGTTTACTTGAAAGACATCACATATTGTGGGAAGA
The DNA here is from genome assembly GCA_018904265.1 of Lordiphosa collinella. Classification (NCBI taxonomy): domain Eukaryota; kingdom Metazoa; phylum Arthropoda; class Insecta; order Diptera; family Drosophilidae; genus Lordiphosa; species Lordiphosa collinella. Next base: position 8,327 of record JAEIFV010001569.1, on the reverse strand, counting down.
GTGTTTCGTATTTGCAGATTTATATTTGCAACTTCTGTACGGACTAAATCTGCAGTTTCCTTTTTGAAAATTATCTTTATTGGCCTGCAAAATCGAGTTTACGAAGGGTTTTTCAAAATTTCTGCATTATTTATATCCAGTATTTGCAGTGGAATATTGCAAATTACAAATATATTTTCGGTTACCATTCCAATTTCAGGATCAATAAACCTCGAACGGTAGGTTGAATGGCAACTGCTGCCATTGCAGCATGAGATTTCCATATCTTTAAATGCTGCTTCATGTCGTTTAATTAACCCGACAACAGTGTGGTCAACCAGGAACAGCAATTGACTGAAGTTTATGAAATTTGGATGCCTTTAGGATAACACGCTATTTTTGCCTTTAGCAACACATCATAACAGGGAAACATTTTTGAACCACAGAATTTCACAGAATTTGGAGTCAACTGGCATGAATTTTTTATATTTTCTGCCAACAACAAGATACATTTTCAGCTGCTTTTTTGCAACCTGGGATTCAAAATTTGCAAATTTTGTATTCATCTTTCGACATTCCTCATCGCTGAGATTGTTTTTGTCAATTATTTTGAGAAAAAACAACACTGACATTTTACCTAAAAACTGTAATAAACTAATAAGGCGCAGAAAGGAGCAGTTTGTTTCGACACTGGACGATTCACAATTTACCATTTTCACAAACACATAAAGCCTTAGGACCAATACGGGCCAATATCAAAAGTAAGTAACTATACACTAAAGGAAATGTTAAGTTCGACATCGATTTACCACTAATACATTTCAGAACAGGTCACACACACATTTTTTTATTAAATACATACCAACTATGGTTAAATTAAAAACTTATATCTAACCGAATCGCAAAACGTTAACTTTCTCAGCCCATAATAAAACACATTAAAATGTCGCGAAAATGTTTTTAGGTATGGGCAGAGAAGTATCGTGAGTTTTGCACGCTCACGACTATTGAATAAAAAAATATATAAGAATCTGAATAAATATTGACGGGATGTTAGCTTTCAAGAAAATAAGAAAAAAAATTTAAATTTTTAAATTTGCATTTATTGCCTGCCAGATTGGCCAAATCGACCACTGTGCGTCGGCTTAACTTCTCTGTTCCTTCCAGGCCAACTAGAAACTATTTACCGTTTATTTTGTCAAGATGCACAACTGATTATGCCCAGCACACTCGTTTTCGGGCCTTGTGTCAAATTTATAACGATCTTTATCATTTGCTCTCAACAAATCTCTCTCTCTCTTCTCCTTAAAAGTCCTTATATACCATACATATCTCCGGGAAAGTCTCTGACCACACCCAGCTATGAGTAGGGGCATAGCTTGCCGGACTGGCTAGAAAATTTTCCCCCACCGGGTCGGAGACTTTTCGTTTGTTCTTTTATTTTACTTTATTGTATTAATCTAATTTTCTTTGATTTTTGTTTAACTTTAAAACTATATTTTTATTTTTTTTACCTTAGCAGAGGCTACGTTTTTTTTTATTCATCAAAGTTTTTTATTTTCTTCTTTTTTTAAAGTAATTTAAAATTTTGTCGACAGCCTTTTTTGTCGACTCTTAATAATAAATAAATAAATTAGTTCTTGACTATTCCTTTGAATACCGTAATTATATTTCTGTGAAAAACCTTTTAAAAAAATATGTAAAACTTGAATTTTTAAAAAGAGTTCTATATATTTGCGTAGCACTTTAATCAGAAAAAACAATGACATTGGTCGACCATACGAACTTAAAGAACTATGTGCAGGTGTAACGTTTCCAAGTTATCATTAGACCACGGATTTCATATTTTTCTTAATTTCTGCTTTGAAGAAGCTCAAATTTTGCATCTTCGAATGAAATTATATTGCGGATCGAATAAACTTGACATTAGAAATACGCATATTTTTATGCCAAAATATGTCGAAAAATATGTTATGTAAAAAATATCTTAAAATCGAAAAAATACATTCAGATTTTATTACTTCTCCTCGATCTATATAATTGTTTGCACGAGTGGAGAATGCCTATTTATCCAATATTGCATTCATTCCGTGTCCACACCATTTCCCGAAACGCGAATAAAAGTGCAAAAATGAGTTCGCATCTGAATTATTTTTGGCAAGGCTTCAAAGCAATTTTAATGGAGAACAGATTCGATTGGAGTAAGTCGTCTTTGATGCAGCCGACTCACAGTGGGGCCATTTGAGTTTTTTCGTTGCAAAAATCATAACTTTTGAACCAAGTAAGTTAATCGAATATGAAATAAGTGCTTGGAAAAGGTGCAATGCCTTCTAGATGCTTATTTATCGGTTATCAAAGCAAAAATTTGTGAAAGAATCAATCAAAATTTTTTGTAAAATTTTTAGACTTTTATGTTTCTTTTTTAAGGTTAGAATGTTTTTAAATTATTTGCAAGTTTGTTTCAGATTTGGGAAAATTTTACCTCTCCACCATTTAACCGCATAAACTGTCAAACACATAATTTTTAAGTTAGAGCCTCGTGACTTAATGTATATCAAGAAAGGCCGTATATCTATCTATTCTGTGAAGATCATTAACATCGGACTAGAAACACCGAAGTTATGTATGAAATAATATTGCTCTATGGAGCGGGGAGACCGGATTGTCAGCTGCCAAAACACATAAAACGAAAAGGCAAAGCTAAATTCGTCTGTGCCGAAGTTTAAATACACTTGAAACTTTTGTGTCCACTGACTTAATTTTGTGTCCAACGACTAAGTTTATAAGCTTAATGTCTTGTGTCATTGGAATATTTAATAAAAAAACTAAAAAAATAATTAGATTTTCGCAATTCCGAACTATGTGCAGTGTAGAGCTAAAAGATGATTCTGTGCAAAATTTTAGCACGTTAGCTTCAAAACTGAGGGACTAGTTTGCGTAGAAACAGACAGTCGGACGGACAATGCTCAATCAACTCAGCTCGTCATGCTGATCAAGAATATATATACTTTATGTGGCTGGAGATGATTCCATCAATGCGTTCCTAGCTTCTGGGTAAAATTATAATACACTTTTCAAGTGTATAATGGAGGGAACAGGGTATTTTAGAATCGGGGTACTTGACTTCAGCTCCCTCTATTGTTTTATGAAACAAAATTCTATGCAATCAGAACTAATTTTAGTCAACCAGTTTAAAATATGATTTTGTATATAAGGTGAGCGAAGAGGGTAGGGTGATTACACAGGTTAACAAATAAAGGCCAACTTTTAAACCAGAGAAGATATCAAACTTCCTTATGTATTTTTCAACGCTGAACCCATCAAATGTCTATTTGGACAAACTATTCTAACCAATGGGCTTTGCAGTAAGATGTATTGAATATCGTTACAGAAAAACGAATCGCAACACAGTTTTGATAGTGTCTTTACTTAAGTAACTAATTTTTGGATTTTAAGATGAAAAAATTTCTAATTTTCTGAGAAAATCTATCTTTATCCAAGTTTAATATATTTTTAAAAATTACGCGCAAATTGGAAAAAACTACAAACTATTGGGTCCTGTAATTTCTTACATTTACGGTTTTATTCAAATATAGAATAGAAGTGTGGTCCAGAAATTATAAAAACCAAGATAAAATATACGAATTGTCTAATTTTTTTGAATTTGCCTTCTGCAACTTTCTTCCGTTGGTAAGTCTATCTTCTTCTATCTTAGCCGAAACAAAAGTGAATTTGCTCGATTTTCATTTAGTGCTTTGACATTACCAAAATGGAAGTGCTTTTTTTGCAAGAAAAAATTAATTTCGAAAAAAAGAAATTAAAAGAATTTATTGAAGTTAAAAAACCTTTTGCTTTAACAGCCCCTTCAGTCAAATTTTCTAGCAGATTTTAAAAAAGATATCAATCGCTTGTAAATATTTACAATGGAATTCAAAGATGTAAAAGTAAAGTAAAATTGGCTTGTCAAGATGACACAGCCCCAAAGGGCCAAAGCCGAGCCTCTCGCAAACTCTTGGCTTGTGCGCTTCTAATTTTAGCACAAGAGAAAGGGACCTACAGTTTAGCGCCGAATCCGAACGGCTAATTACTGCCTTGCTGGCGCCAACAGCAAAGAGGTGTGGCCGGGTGTAAAGTTTTATTCAAAGAAAAAAACTTTTCATTAGATGTTCCGAGGCGGGATCGAACCCACGACCTCATGCTCAGCGGTCGCGCACACAAGCCGCTGAGCCACCCAGCCACAGTGATTCAAAAATGTGCATCTGTCAATCCATCGAATAGGGCAAAAGGTTCCAATTTGCCCTTTCTTCCATACTATCTCAATACGGGAATAAATAGAATATCTGTTTTTGTTGATTCGCTTATTTGGATTGTTCATTATGAAACGAAAATGACAATGAATCAAAGATGAAGTAGAGTAAATGTAAGATACTTTGAAAAACACGGTATTGTGTAATCATTTTACTCAAAGTGAATGTTAGCAGGCTCAAGGTCGAGGTTTGATTATAGTTCAATAACACAAAGCAACAAAGTTCAACTTTTTCCAGTATCTTGAAAGTGTGCCACTGAATTTTACTGAATCTTTGATGACCAGATTCAATTTATGTGCTGAACACTACAAATTTCAGTAATTAAAGCTTGAACTCTGTCAAACCCAACCTTACAAATTTTAACATAAGCCTCAGCCTAGGGGCACCGACCTCCTGAACTCTCTCCCCGAACACGCTTGCAAAGGGGTTGACCTGCTCGGCATCTTAGAATTTTAAGCCATGAACGCAGAACTATAAAAAAGGGACCAACAGTTTAACGTCAAATCAGAACGGCAAAGCTTTGAAATCTTCTACCAACAAAATCAAGCTCGTTTCCTTTTGATGTCGTATCCTCTATTTTATAGCTAGTTACTTTATTTTTAAAAGTATGCAAAACAAATGCAATGTAAACGTGGATCTCTTGAAACCCAAAGGCGAGTGCTAATACAAAGATAATTATAGTCAAACTACAATATTCCACACTGAAATTGTGCAACCTTCGTCAACAGAGAATCGAAAAACTTTGCAGCTTTCGATTTTGTACCTAAGACTACAAACATGACGTGCACATCTTTTTAGCTTAAAGAACTGCACTAGCCACGTCCTCAATAATCTTGTAGGCCGTGTCAATGTCAGCATCGTCCAGCAAACGGTTGACAGCAATGCGAAGACTGGGGCGCACCGGATTGTGTTCTCTGTTCTGCAAATAGGCGGCCTCCACAACGGCAACGCCGCGAGCTATGCACTGGAAGCAGATGAGACAATGTTAAAGCAAACTTAATAAATTTTTTTGTAAACTCTACCTTATTGGCCACCTCGGTAAGCAGTTTGCGTTCGGTCTCGAAACTGTCACACTCTTGCGTCAAATACAAATGTTTAACGGGAGACAGCTTATTGCCGCGCAGACGTAGCTTGCTGAAAAGCGAAAATTGCTGGTGTACTTGTTGGGCTTTCGCCTGTAGCTGTCCGAAGATTTGCGGTTCACGCTCAAATCGATCAAGAGCCGAAATGGCCGCCTGCGTGAGCATAGGTGGCAGCGAAGCTGAAAAGATGTAACCAAGACCAGAGAGACGCTGATGTTCGGCTATGAAATGGGAGCCCACACAGAAGCCACCAATGGTAGCCATCGATCCCTCCATGCCGGCTGATATCAAGTCGATTTCGTCGCGCTAAAAGTAGAAGATAAAAAGACTTTTGTAGAGACCTTACTATATCAATCAACAGTTCCCTTGCTTTCATCCAAGACGTTCTATATTTCTGTTCTTCTGCTTTTTTCCCCTGTCTTCACTCTATCTTTGATTAACTGTGGTCAGAAAGAAAAATCTTAAATTCTAGAATCGCTGTTCAGAGCCGATTAATAGCATTCCCGAATTTCCATATATTTATACCTTGCAGAGGGTATTATAAAATTGTCCGGATGTTTGTAACGCATAGAAGGAAGCATCTCCGACCACATAAAGTATATATATTCTTGATCAGCATGACGAGCAGAGTTGATTTAGGCCTGTCCGTCTGTTTCGGTGCTATCTCCTCCGTCAGTTTTAAAGCTATCCTCACCAAACTTTGCACGAAGTCTTTTGGTACAAATACGCTGCACATTTGTCGGAACCGGCCGGATCGGATGACTATAGCATATTGCTGTCATAGGAACAATCGGTCGACAAACTAGTTTTAGTGAGAAAAACTTTTTTGTTTTCAATTGAAACGCCTCCAAACCTCGTATTTCTTAGTTTACTATGCTTTTCCATGATTTCACCAAATTTGATCGAAATCGGACATCTATAGTATATAGAATAGCTGTTATAGAAAAGTAGAGTCAGAAAAGTAGTCTTAGAAAAACTTTATTGTTTTCCATGGAATTGCCCCATGAAATTAGCATGTATTTGTTTTATATGTTCCCTCACGATTCTACAAAGTTTGGTTAAAATCGGATGACTATAGCATATAGCTGCCATTCGAACGCTCGGTCGAAAATCTAGTTCTTGTGAGAAAAACTTTTTTCTTTTTAATTGAAACGTCCCTTACGTTGGCATATATTTATTTTATATACTTTTACACAATTCTACAAAGTTTTGTCAAAATCGGATGACTATAGCATATAGCTGCAGTATGAATGATCGGTCGAAAAAAAAGTTCTAGTGAGAAAAACTTTTTTTGTTTTAATTGGGATCGCCTCCAAATGTCGTAAATAACAGTTTGTTTGCTTTTCCATGATTGCACTAAGTTTGGTGAAAATCGGACATCTATTTAGTATAGCTCCCATAGAAAAGTAAGGTCCGAAAAGTAGTCTTATTTAGAAGAACAAACGGTAAGGGTATAGAAAACTTCGGCCGAGCCGAAGTTAACTTTCCCCTATTTTTTTTTTTTATCAGTCTGTGTTCCTCCCCTCTAGGGTTTTTGTCTCTTCTACTTACACTGATATTAAAATGCTCGGTAACGCCACGACCTTCCTTGCCTAGTGTACCAAACGAGATACTCTCATCCAAGAAAATACGCAACTTGTACTGACTACGTAAGGCCACCAGCTCCGGCAAAGGACAAATCTCGCCCGTATTCATATAGATGCCCTCGACGACCAGAAAACGACGAATCCTCGAAGCCTTCTTGGGGTTTTTCTCATCACGTTTCGCCTGCTCGTCCAACAGGCGCTGCAAGTCCTTGACGTCATTGTGCTTGAAGAAAACTATCGAGCTGCGAGAGGCATCCAAGCCCTTCTGAATAGCAAAGTTGACGGCCTCATCTCTGCGAAGAAACCAACAATCAGGATTAAGATTCACCAGCAACCGGCCAGACCATCTTACACAAAAATAATGTCGCCCCGCTTTGCATAGGCGGGTATGGCACTGGCCACTGTGGAAAACCCATAGGAATAGACAATGGCCTCTTCCAGACCCATGAACTTGGCCAGACGATCCTCTAAGTCCAGATGCACATCCATTGTGCCATAGAAACCGCGGGGACCACACGATCCCACACCGTATTTGCGCAAGGATTTGCAAGCCTCTTCCAGAATCTGGCTGTCCTCGAGAAAACCGAGATAGTTATGCGAGCCCAGGTTAAGGCAATCATGGCCATCCACTCGAATGCGCTTGCCGACCTTGGACTGTACCACACGGGTGTGCAGCAAGGGATGCTCGGGATCTGTGTCGGCTACTAAAGGTTCTGGTTCATATTGCTCAATTATGTAGTCCTCCTGCTCCTTGGTGAAACGGCGACGCTGTCCACTGCCTCGTCTATGGAGAAGCAGCCAGATGACGGTGATAAGGAGTAAGGTTTCCAGGACCAGCGCAAATGTGGGCGTCTAAGGAGAAGGGGTCTAAGTTGTTAGTTCTACGGGATGGAGAATCGTAGGCTACTCACGTTACGAAAGATGCCGCCGATTTCGTTAAACAATTGAATGGTCACCATTTTGAAAGGTTAACGATTACTCTCAGCTCCGCCCTTTCTGTGGAAAATCAATTAAAATAAGGTTAACTTGTTGTTGTTCTTCTTGCATGTGCATGCGTCATGCGTCAAGTTATTTCTTATCGCTCACAAACAGATTTATGTACATATAGATATGTACCATGTGCCATAGATATGGAACTGGTTTAGTTCTTACGTTACTTATTTCTCTTAATTAAATCAATTGTGCTGAACCAAGAAGAAACTAACAGAAAACTATTAAATGCCCGATGGCTCCCCAAGCACTAAATGAAAATGCCTTGCCGACAATCAGCTGATTTAAGTGCTGTAAATTTAGCTTTTTTCCAGCCAACTTTAGCTGCTTTTCAGAAATGTGAAATCACTTTTCCCACTGGGACACAATGGATAACTGACCGG
>JAEIFV010001568.1:0-36343 GCA_018904265.1 Lordiphosa collinella | reverse complement strand
TGGAAATGTGTACATAGGTTCTGAATTTCATACAACTCTTGTATGCTGATAACGTTGCTTCGGTCTGGGTTTGAAACTAATACAGGTGTCAAACAGGGCTACATCCTTAGTCCGCTGCTGTTCTCTCTCTTTATCGTTGATATATCGGAAATTCTACCTGGAGGCGTCATTATGGGCAACAAATGAATCAAAACTCTGATGAATGCTGACGTTATGTGCATTCTTTCCAACTCACCTCATGGCCTACAGGAAATGATTGATGTACTAAGCAACTATTGACAGTTGTAGAATCTGCAAATAAATTCATCAATGTCTAAAGCAGCGATGTTCCTCCATAGCCCCCAGGGGCCGAGAGCAATCGGCTATTTACAAGCACACGAGCCGAGCGCATATGAGCGTAAGCAGAGCTCTCTTTGCCTTCATTCGCTGCCCAGCCATCGTTGAGGGCAGTTCAAAGCTGGGCTGTATCGCTCTAATATCGCACACCAATACACGCTCACTTTTTGGCCTCGCTCTTCTTGAACATCTTACGTAGATCGTAGATCCTGAGGCAGATACATGAACGCAGAAAAGTGGATTTTAAATGAAATCGAATTAAAACGGGTTACGTCTTATAAATACTTGGACGTTACGTTAAGCCAGAACATGAGGTTTACCACATATGTAAATGGTAAATTTAAGGGCGCTAAAATGGCGATAATTTCGACCTGGAAAAGCTTGTTAAGCAAGACTGATGTAAAAACCAGTATCACAGTATCAGCAATCAAGTGCTATGCGGCGGAAATATGGAGATACAAACAATTTGAAGATGTGGAACGCCTGTTAACATTCCTTGTAAAAAAAAGCTGTTTAGACTACCGCAAAGCACACCGAACTATGCCATATACATAGAAACTGGGCTTCCAACACTTTACTCATACACTCTGAGACGTCACTTCACATATATCTTAAAAATCAAGCTAATGCCGGACTATAGACTTCCAAAAATAGTTGCCAAACACCTCTTAAAAGAAAGATCTCAGTTTTTTGAGAGTTGGATCTGAACCGCCAATGCATGTTGCGTTGCTCTAAATTTAGATAACATTGCTTCATGGAGTGAATCGTTTGATCGAATAATAAGTATAACTTGGGAAACTGAACGGTAACAGTTTATACAGAAAGCAGGACAATCTGCTGGAAGGCTAACCTACAAGAACTTGTCCCATAACTTGCCGCAGACCAACTACTTTGTGGACACTCATGGAGTCAACAACATAGAAAAAATATTATAGGCCAGGACGGAACAACTAAACCTGAATTAAAAACCCTACAGAACTGGACTCGGAGAAATATGCGGCTTATGTAACATGCGCGAAAAAGAAGACAAGACATTTTCTAGGAAGCTGCCTTATTTTAAAAGACTGTACATCACTGTCCATCAATCGCAGAGGAAGACATTAGCGTCTTAGTTACATACGTGATGCTCAACGGTATCGGGAGAGGTGCCTAGATGGTGATTTCTAATATCAACCAAAGGTCTGGAGTGCCCACTTCTTGATGAAAGTTACACTATCTCGTGGCGAGCGAGGAAGATGGGTGGTGTAGTCAAGATGTCCATATCTCTTGGTCCTTTGTTTCATAAACAGTATTGGGCTTTTTTCTTTTTGAATGGATTAATCAACAGACGGTGAATAAAGCATTGTTACCATGTACAAAGCTGTATAAATGGGCGGGAAATGGTCAATAACCGCGATATTTGCAATATTTTTGACTTCGGTGAAACTTTTTGGAATGGTGTTCGCTAGCCCAGGAAGTCTTCTAAGTTGAAGAAATGGGCGAGAAATGGTCCAAAAACCGCGATAGTTGAAAAATTATAGCGTTCATCCGAATGCAATGAAACTTTGAGGAAAGATTGGAGATTTGGTGGAAAATGTAACAAAATGTGTGTTCAAGGCCAATCCTTTTTTTTGGGCCGATCTTTATCAAATGGGGATTGTAAGCTCTAATTCTCAAAAGTCCACCACCAGTCAGGTGAGACATTATTTTTAACCGCGGGCGGGTCATAAGAGTTAATCTTTGCTTTGAGCCGATGTATGTAAGATACGGTTTGAGTGCTCTACGGGGGACAAAAATAGGTCTAATAATTTCCAATTTGTGAAATCAACCCCCAAGTCGGAAAAGAAAAACTGATACCGATATCGGTTTAAATAGTTTAAGGGGGTCTTCTCATTGAGCAACTTCTTTTTTCGACTTTTTTTTTTGGATTTATTTATAGCTTGGATATTCAAAAATATCCCCCCAAAAGGATTTTCGAAAACTCGAATTAGTTTAGGAGATATAGTCCTTTTAGTGACCCAATGTGACCTAAATTCCCAAGCAACTGCAAACTTAAAGCGCGTTTATCTCGAAACCACGTTTTTCGAACTGGCGGCCATGATATCTCCAGTTCAACTGAACCGATTTTCATGAAACAAAGTGGAATCGACGCAGAATTGTCACCATTCTCGGGTGAACCTCGACCATAATTTTAAAAAATTTTTTACTATTTTTTTTTCCCCCCAAACTACAAAAAAAAAAGCCCGAAATTGAAATTTTTTTTTTGAATGGCCGCCATTTTGTCAAAAAAAAATCACAAAATTAAGTTTGAGGTTCACCCGAGAATTACATCTATACTGATTATAACCCCGTTTTTTTTTCATTTCGGACGCTCCGAGACCCGGAATCGTGGCCGCCGTGACGACACCTTTTTTTTCACCACCAACTTTGAAGTCTCATTACTTTTTGAACAGCCCTCGTATCGAGGCAAAAAAATTTTTTTATTTACTTTGAACCTTTTGTAATACAATAAATAAAAAAAGTTTTCAATTATTCTTTGCGTTTTCAAATAAGAATTTTTTTAAAAAGGGTCCAAAAAACGGGTTTTGAATGAGAAGACCCCCTTAACTGATGGCAGCGTAGCGAAACAAGCCGGGTTATTATCTAGTATAGATATATGATATTTAAGTGTTTGATAGGTTCGTGCATGCTCGTGCCAGAGAGTTTTTAAGAACATAAAGCACGAGGACTTGACAAAACACACAACCAGAACAATTGAGCAATACCTATGAGGACACAAAATCTAAGAAAATTATTTAAGTACCAAATATGGTTTAGAATAGTGAAGGGCGTTTACACGCAGGGACAAAAATTACTTTAGCAAGGCACGAGCTGAACACGAAAGTAATAGAAGACTTTTAATATTAAAATATGTAGTTAATGTGGCTTACCTTCTCGCTATATCGATATAACATCGAATGGATAACATTTTTTGTAGCAAGAAAATTTTCATTGCTGTCAATATTCAAAGAAACCTTCCCATAAATACAGCACTTTTTGCTTTCCTTTTGTGAGTCAACTAATATTTAAAAGCTTTCTGATTTATAATAGCCTACTTTCAGCCCTTCTTTTGCCGGAGATATGGGCGCTTAAACAATGTATATATTTAGATAGAATGCACAAGTGAGCTTGCCTATACCAGAAATTTAAGAAAGCTACAACAACACAGCTTGGGTATAAACTCCAAGGAAACCTTTACAACTTCTTAGCATTTGAACAAAATGTACATCTTAGTACAACTTGAACATGAGTTTAAATTTCAATTCCCAATTTTTTGTGTGCCAATCTATCCAACATGTGTGCGATATACTTAGGTTCAATCTCTTTTGGCCTTAAAAGATTAGATAACAATCTGTATCTCAAGCAAGCTGGTTCTTTTCTTTATCACAAAGAAGACTTTAAGGATATAACAAAACGAAATATACAAATACAAATGCTGGTCCATTGACAAGAAAGAGGGGATTGGGGTTGGGGCGGTTGGGAAGCGAGGACGTCATTTCTTATTTAGGGGGGTTAAGGGGGTGGGTGGCAAATTACATTGACGACAAATGTCGAAGAAGAAAAATGTTAAAGAAAAATCAATAAAATTCAATAGGAGGCGAAAGCGCCAAACGTTTTTATGGCTGGCACTTGGATGGGTAAGGATTTTGGATACGCTGGGCGGGGGGGTGAGAGAGAAAAATCTGTTTTAATTTTTGCTGCTGCTCCTTTTGGTTATGTTTTTTTTTTTCTGCTGGTTCGGCATGGCTTTTTATTTATTTATATAAATGTCTGTATGTATGTTTGTGTGTGTGTGTGTGTGGGTGTGTGTACTTTTTATTTATGAGCCAAAGGAGAAGACCGAAAAGGCGTTGACAAGGCGCCACAGAGCAAGGTCAATAGCTCTATGTGGACCAATTTTTGTGTGTGTGTGTGCTAATCCGCATGTCTGCGATTGCTTTCGATACGCAAGGGTTGTCAACCAACCCAATCGAGCGACCATTTCCACCAACAACCACCCCCCCCCCCCTTTAAGGGCAATCGCTGTTTTGTGGGCCAAACCACCCACCCTTTATACACTTTAGACGCATTAGTTGTCATTTGGCGCCATAAACAATAACCTCCTGCTCCCAATTCGGCTGTTTGAAAGAAAAGTCCTTGAAATTGTAAGAAAATTGCCAGTTAAACGCCCAAAAGTAGGCTACATTGCCTAAAAGTAGCTTATTGATCACAAAAACAGCCCAAAAGTAGGCTATTTTAATTTGAAAATTTTCCATAACTGTTTGACAACTATTTTCAGCTCAAAAGGTAGGCTTTAAAATCAGGAATCAGATATAGAATAGTAAATCTTACAAAAATAAACACCCCCAAAATAGGCTACATTATATGTAAGCGACTTAAAATTTAACGTTTTACACAACTTGGCAACATTTCATCAAAAGAAACTAAGATCTAACTGCCAGAACTGGTTGAATACTAAATTTCACAAAAAAAAACACACCCCTAAACTAGGCTACAATATGTCAAAATGTCTCAAAATTGAGCATTGACAATACGAAAGTCTAAATTTTACATAGTTTGGCAAAATTTAAGCAAACTTGAGCACGAAATGTACAATTTCTCAGCAGTTTCAGGCATTTTTGGGCCTTTTGCAGCCTTAGAGTATGCTTTAATATATTCAATCCCGATCTGAAGAACTTTAAGAAACCAAAGGTAAGCTATAACCAAATTTTAGACAAATACCAACCGCTAGCGCAGGCATTTGGACCACTGTGCAAAGGTAATTATTTATACCCGAATACCCTACGTTACTGATAACCACCCCCCCTGCCTACGCCACTGATTTGTAGGGTTAAATTTTACAAGAATTGTTCACATTTTCTTAAGCTTGAGCAAGAAACTCACATATTCTAAGCACTTTGTATACTGCCTTAAGGAATGCTTTAAAGTGTTACAGAATAACTAAAATAGTTTTAAAACATAGTTGATTCCACGAACTGCACAACAGAAAAGAGGTAAAGTTGCTTCAAGCTGCCACCCTGAAATAGGTAACAGCATTTTGAAATGGGGTACAAATTGGCTTTTAAAATTTTAATAACATAGCAGAGTTCAATAATATGCTGATTACACTAGGCAACAAGGTCCATTATATTGAAGTGTTGGTGGTGATACCAGATGGTTTTCGTGTGCTGAACACGAATCTGCCTTCGAAAAGGCACCTCTAGATTGAGCTTACAGTTTCTTAAAATTCATACTTTGGCCATTTTTAAGTGCGTTTTGTGGGGAAACTACTTTTGCTTTGCCTCTCTTTGATGTTTCCCAATAGCAATAGTACTTAGCTTTAAAAAATGTTATCTCAAACAATTCTACGATTTTTTTTTGAAGCGAAGATATACCGCTATGAATACATGTTCTCGAAATGACAACCTTTTTTGCCGCCCATAAGTATGCAATAGGTGTTATTGTAAGTTTTCAAAGGAATTATTTTATAGGAATTTAATTATAGTGATGTTGCAAAGTGTACTTTTGTGAAAATCACAGAAATGTTGGGATAGTTTTAACTAATAATATAAATCCCACAAATCATGATTAAAAAGTGTTAAAATAGGCATTGTAAAGCAACTTTAAGGTCAAAAAACTAAGATTCTATACGTGATGGACAATTTCCAAAAAACGGTTCGTGTTTAGCACACGAAAATCATCTAGAATGACCACAAACCGTTCATATATACGAAAAAAGCATACATTTTTCTAACGAACAATAGGCAAAATTTTGTGTGCTTTACTTTTCACACGATTATCCAGGATCTATAGTAAACAGATTTTAGGCTGTTTTTTAATACTTGAAAATATGGAAAAGACATAGTACACATTGATCAATTTGGCACAAAAGTTTTCTCAATAACATTACACCAAATATATTATTCATACTGCAGCAGATTTTGATAAAACTTTGTATAAATGTGTCCAAAGTAAAAATAAAATAAGTGTATTGCCAATGATAATGACGTTTTAAGGTATAAAAATAGAATCCAATTTTTATAAAATTAAACTAAGAAATACGGACTTTGGAGGCGTTTCCATTAAAAACAAAAAGTTTTTCTCTTTAAGACTAGTTTTTCGACCCCCAAAAAAAGTTCTATTTGATTATATTTAACTGACGGACAGACGGACAGACGGATAAGGCTAAATCAACTCAGCTCGTCGTGCTGATCAAACTGAATTTTCCCTAAAGTACTTTTTTACCAAAACATATTTCTAAAAAAAATTTTGGTAGGGCTACACTTGGCAGCTTCGGCAGCCTTAAAATGGGCTACACAAATAAAGTTCTTTTCAATTTTTTACTACCTCCCTTCCTTGCCTCTCTCCACTTGCAGGTTTTTTTAGGTCAGCCCTAAAAATTGAAAATGGAAATTACCCCCTGGCCGTGTTAAAGGTATTGGTCAATGGCTGCTGTCTGATAATGACGTTAATGAAGTTCCACAGTTGCTACCACACACACACACAGTGCATACACCCCCCTCCCCACCCCCTATATACCCACTCAGTTTTCATCAGTTTGCCACGTTGCGTTACAAAATGTGCCCATAAATGTGTCACGCCCCCTCAAACCGTTGGCCAAGCCGGGCTCGGGCCACGCAATCAAACAGCCGTTGAAATGGCTACCGGTTACACATTATGCGTCCTGCCACCGAGATGTTCGGTCATGAAGCGGAGCGCATGCGAGAATCCCGAATCCCTTCAGCATCGTCCTTAAATAACATTGCGTTGTTCTTTATTGGTCGTTAAATCTCTTGCGGTTGTCGTGTCTTCGTTTGGTACCACTGCGCCACGGCTGTTTTTCCTCTTGGACTGGGCAACAGAGAGGCGAAAGTCTGAAGCACCCCGTCATCCTTGCCAAATAGCGGAGCCCACAGTTCAGTTCAGTGAATGCGGAATTTTCGTACGTGGGCACAGTGATGCAAAGCTTTTGTTTCTTAAGAAATAGAAGGAGAGAAAATAGCAGACAGCATGAAATATAAAAGAGAAAAGAAGGAATGCCAAAGAAAGAGAAAGGGATAAATTACTATTTATGAGAAAGAAAGTGCGGAAAAGTGATAGAATGAATCGAAAAGTAATGAAAAACGAAGAAAATAACACAGGGGAAAAAAAGTAGGTGAAAAAAAAGGAGTGGAAGAAACCAAAAGAAATAATAGAAGAGAAAAAAAAGAAAGATAAGGTGAGCACATGGAAGTAAAGATAAAACGAAGTAGCAAAGAAGATACAAGACCTAAAGAAGAAGGAGAAAGGAAAAAACAATAAAGAAAAAAGAGAACTAAGGAGTATGAAGAAGAGAATTAAAAGAAATACCAATTAACAAAGAATAATAAAGCTAGAAGAATCCAGAGGGAAAATATCTCAGAAAGAAGTAGGGTAAATGAAAATAAGGCATGGAAGAAAAGTATATTAATATTAAAAAAAAGTCTAGAAGAAGATTAAAGAGTATAGAAGTAAAACAAAGGGAAATATAACATAGAGACACGAATAAAGAAAAAGAAATAAAGATTGATTAAGAGTATACGAAGAATGAGAAAGAGAAGAAGAAAAAAGAATCAATGGGAAAAGATACGAAATGGTAAGATGAGCATAAAAAGGTAAAGATACATCGAAGAAACATAGAAGAAAAGAAGATTATAGAGCAAAAGAAAAGAAGTAAGGAAAGAACAATTAGAAGAATAAACAGTTTACAGAGAAGAATGAGAAGAATGCAAAGAAGAATCAAGTGAAAAGAATACATAGAGTAAAAAGTAAAGCAAATGGAAGTAAATGGTAAAGTAAACAAGAAAGAAAGTCGGTCAAGCCCGACTATACCTGTGAAGTGCTGCCCATAACCGTTGCGACCGGTGCTGCCCTGTAGTAGTTCCATTGCATTGTCCCACTGTATAGATTCATTCATATAAATAGAAGCTACTTTACTTATCACTTAGCACAGACACAAACCAAAGCTTCTCTACTTATCACTTAGCACGGACATAAACCAAGCTACATTACTTATCACTTAGTATGGACATGAACCAAAGCTCCTACATTACAACGTTACAGCCAAGGTCTAAAGCTCCATTTACACGACCTGATCGCTCAGCTAAGTTTTCGCCTGACTGTCAGCTGTCAGCTCGTGTAAACAGGCGTCTGAGTGGGTACCTGATTTACTCAGGTTAGTGATCAGGCGAAATAGAACCGGTTCCAATTGACCTGACCACTCAGCTGAGCGTCATAGGGTTGCCTGATTGAAGTGTGCGAGCGTTGCCACTTCCTGGCTTTCGATATACAATTGTTATCGATTTTTAACTATCAGTTTGGTTTTTTACTTATGTCAAACCACGGCTTATTGAAATAAATCATTAATATTGATGTAACGCGCTGATTGACTTGTACGAGGCTAAGCTTGCGCTTTATGACTCCTCCAATCCCACCTTGTAGGTGAAGCAAATCGTACGGATTGCCACTTCAAAAAGGGGGGCAAAAATTGAAAATAAACTTGATCTGCCTGCAAATATAAGTAGTTTTTGTCCCATAGACGTCAAACCTCTATCTCTTACCATCTCTGAGATCTTTGCGTTCATACGGACAGACAGACGGGCATGACTATATCGACTCGGTTGATGATGCTGATTAAGAATATATATACTTTATGGAGATTCTTCCTTGTGGCTGTTACATACTTTTTTCCAAATCTGAAACAAACTTGATTTGCGTATGGTATACACCTAACTACATCAAAAATTTTAGGCTTTATCTCTTATAGTCTCTGAGATCGACATGGCTAAATCGATTCGGCTGTTGATGCTGATCAAGAACATACATACATCATAGGGTCAGACATGTTTTTTTTTTCCTGTAACATACTTTTGCGCAACTTCATGATCCCCCTTTTTCCATTTTTAATGAGAACAGGGTATAAAAAGAAGAATAAAACTCTAAAAGAAGAAGGGGGAAGATGAAGAATAAAACAGAAGAATAATTCTTTCTGCAATCTTCATTAGAAACAGTAGAGAGAGAAGAATAAAAAAGGAAGTATAAAGAAAAAGGCGAACCCGCAGAGGTACTTAGCCTCCTTAGGCATGGAGCCGTAGGGCATCCACCTTGACTTGTGTAGTTTACATTGCCAAACCTCTCCAGAGTTCTAATAGATATCCAATTCTCCACAAAGTTGGAATACTGCACGGAGCAACCGAGCCCCCACCTTATCCATATATAAATCCGAGAGCCAACCCCATCCAAAGTGGGAATTTCCGGCAGGAGCCCGACATCTAACTTTCTTTTCTCCCGCGAAACAGAGTAGCCGGAACGCGAAACTGGGAACCAGGTACTGACACCCACGGAAGGATCCAGACGATCGGAGCCAACCCAGGAAACCCCGACAGACTTCGTTACCCATCACATTTAGCATAACTCCTAGAATTAAGCAGGCATGTTCCGCTCAATTCCGCTACGTTTAGAAAAGTAAACAAAACGCAATTCCGTTTTGGTTTGGTTTTGCTGTTCTCAATTCCGAATGAAATTGCTTATGCCAAACTTTTGGCAAACTATGGGCCAAACGAAATCGAGAAAATCAAGCGAAACGATGAAAAATGGAACAGTCGAAAATGAGAGAGGCTGACTTTTACGATTTTTACTTTTCGGTTTGGCTAGGGCTGCCAATTTCTTGACACACTTAACAAAAAATGATTTTTAATACAGTTAAAGACTTAAATGCAATTCAAATTACATAAATAAGTTCCAAGTTGATCACAGAATTAAGAAAAATTAACTTAATGTACAATTGGCAACTGTATGAGTGCGTAATATGCCAATTACTTTTCATTTTACCCGCCAACAAGCATAACTTTTTAAAACGAAAAACACTTTCGTCTTGTGTTGCTCAAAACTGAATCAATTCCATTTCCGAAAAGTTGCAGTGGAAGTGGAATTGAGAACATGCTTGAATATAACCTCAGAGAATATCCTGAAAAAAGGTCATAAGGGAACACATTGTTGTTGAGAAAATCTATTTGCACTACTATAAGAAATCATAAATTTCTGTAACCCCTGACCCAGGCCAGAGTTCGTTGCAAGACGTAAAAAACAACAATAAAGAAAGGCGAATAAAACAGAAGAATCTAAGGAAGAAATTAGGCTAATTTGGAGTGAGGGTTAAAGTAAAAAAACAAGTATAAAATAAAAAAGAAGAAGATAGAAGGGTTAAATCAGAAGGGAGGAGGAGGTAGAAGAAAACAAGATATACAGCCTTGTTCTCAATTCCACTTCCACAAAAGTTTTGTGATTTAGAGATTAAATTTAGTACAAAAACGGGTTTTAAATAACAACATTTTTGTGAAAGTGGATTTGAGAACAAGGCTGATAAAGTTATAGAATGAAAAATAGAAAAATAAGCAATAAAGAAAGAAGAATCAGGAGAGAAAAATATGAAACTAAGTCGTAAAGCAAATGGAAGTAAATGGTAAAGTGAAGTAGCAAGCCTAGAGGAAAAGAAAAAGCTCTGTGTTCAGCTGTGAAGTAACGAGAAGTAAAGAAAAAATTTTCTAAATTTTAACTTAAACTCAATTTACACGACCTGATCGCTCAGCTGAGTTTTTCAGACCAGAGTGTCAAAAAATTCAGCTGAGCAACTTAGTCTATCATTTACTCATGACTGAGAATCTTAGTTGAGTCAGTTACAAAACCAATGGTTCATTGAGCGCTCTGCTTTGCGGATAGTTCAATTTGAAATGGTTTTATTACGACTGATACCTCAGCTGAGGAGGCTTAGACTCCTTTTTACACGGGCTGACAGATACTCAGATACAAAACTCAGCTGAGAGATCAGGTCGTGTAAATTGGGCTTAAACTTCTTGTAACTTCACAACTGTTAACACACTTTAAAGTAGGAAAATGAAAATAATTCAAAAACAATGAACTGTATGATGTTTTTAGTCAGTCCGTCTGTAGCCAACACAAATGAGCTCGATGGTTTGCCAACACGATTTGAATCGCCTAGCGACTTAGTGATTGTCATTGCGAATGCCAATCCAATAGGAAGTCGAACGCATTTGAATTCAATTACCAATTGTCTTTGGGAATAGTTGGAATTCGTGGCGGTAAAATATTTTAACAGCCACGCATGATTTATGTATAGTGTGCGTACATCGGAAAAAAGAAGGAGAAAAACGGAAATAATTACACACGAAGTATCCCCAGAAGCACCCTCTCCTAAAAGAAAAAGAATCGACTGACGAGAAGGGTGGCAACTTCAAGCAGCAGCGATTGCATGACGAGCGGATAAGATCAGAGATCCTTCTGTTTAGTCTAAGCTCAAACGGAAACGAAGATTTCAAGCGAAAAGTGGCTTATACTAGATAGGAAGTCGAAGATGCAATGGTACAAGGAAGCAGTTACTTCTCGCCGTATCAAACCACTGTGCGGGACCAGGCTTCCAGCCGTCTGTGTAGTTTTTGTTGTTGTTGTTCTTGTTGTAGCTGTGTATCGCCAGTGGCGCAAAAGTACGCGAAGGAGGCAAAAAAACAAACCAAATTTCCCATCCAGAAGCAAAAGCAAAGAGACCGGGACAGGCTGACGCCGTTTTGCCATTGCCTTTGCCTTTGCCTTGGCGCGACGTTTTGTTGTTGTTTAATTTTCCATTTAGGGTTGCACACGCACACTAAGAAGCCGGCACATCCCTGTGTTTGTTTTTGTATTAATGTAATTTTTTTTCCTGCTTTTTTTTTTTTTTATTCCGAAAATTCGTGACGTTTCATTTCGTTTCGCTTTTGCGTTCGTGATTTTCCCTGCGCCTATTTCGACACGTTGCCCCAGCACTTCATTGTTGTTTTCTCTTTTATCACTTTCTCTCTCGCTCACTCATTGTGTACGTGTGTGTGTGTGTGTGTGTCTCACTCTCTCGTGACTTTGGCATTTAGTTGCTGCTGTTTTGTGGCCGCCATCTAAATGCCATACCCGCCCCCAACCACCGCCGCCGCCACCACCACCACCACCACCGCACCGCCATCAGCAGGAGCTGTTGTGTCGTTCGTTGTCCTTCGTCAGAATGCCAACAATATAAGGCCTATTTCCATTGTTCTCCCATCTGACACTTGAACAGCTGACAGGCGTCGACGTTGCGCCCATCGTGGCGTGGCTGCACGGCCGTTAATTAAATTAAGTAAAAGTAGCAAAGTATGTTCGTACATTATTTAGTTGAAGTTGTTCTACGCGACTCGAGCCCAACGACTTTATCAGAAAGCTGAGAAGCTACACTCACCCACGCAGTTGTCTAATGTTTCAACATTTTGTTAGGTGAAATTGAATCTATCGAAGTAATGTCTGACCTTGCTTACCCTTAAAAAAAAAAAGGACACGGGGAAAACAAAGTGGTTTTTCTAGCT
The DNA here is from genome assembly GCA_018904265.1 of Lordiphosa collinella. Taxonomy (NCBI): domain Eukaryota; kingdom Metazoa; phylum Arthropoda; class Insecta; order Diptera; family Drosophilidae; genus Lordiphosa; species Lordiphosa collinella. Next base: position 23,609 of record JAEIFV010001568.1, on the reverse strand, counting down.
ATTAAGAAACAAGAAACTAAATGTGCCATCGGAAAGTTGCATGATTTTTAGAGGTAAGTGTGCTTACACCCCTAAACAGTGCAAATCTTAACTCAGCATTGACAAATTGCCTCACTTTTAATGGTTTTAATGACAAATCTAGTCTTAGCAACGAATCGTTTCATGTTTTTATTGGTAAGTGTGCTCAGAACTTTAACTTTTTCTCTTAAAGCCACCCTAAATATTGACTAAATGTCTCACTTTTTTTTGAGAAACTGAATAAAGAGACTATTGGGCAATAGTTTTAGTAGAAATGGCTATCTTAAGATCATAATTTGATCGCTTTCACAAATGAGTTTTTGAATGGCAGACTCCTTAGGTTGACTTTTGTTAAGATTGCAGCAAATAGTTAAAAAATTGTAGCGAGGCACCTGGGGTAACCCTTTCCCTCAATTTTTCTCCCCGGGGGGGGGGGGCAATCGGCTATGATTACACGCACACGAGCCGAGCGCATGCCAAAATCCGGGTATATGAGCGTAAACAGAGCTCTCTTTGCCTTCATTCGCTGCCCAGCCGTCGTTGAGGTCAGTTCAAAGCTGAGCTTTGTCGCTTTGATATCGCACACTAATACACTCGCTCTTCTTACGCTTCTTTCTTTTCTTTTGAAAAAAAATAGAGATAATCCTGGATCTTCACTTGAGAAGCAAGCTCGCAACACGAACGTTAAGCGGTGCGCAGCACGCCTACCTTAAGGCTAGATCCGTTGACACCGCACTACATAGGGAGGTGGGAAGTATTGAGGAATCGCTGAATCAGCAGAAGTTTGCGTTGGCAACCTTTCTCGACATCGAGGGACCCTTCAACAATGTCAGGACCGAGTCGATTACAACAGCTCTTACTAATATTGGCTCACACCTGGTGATTAATCACTGGCTAAGGAACATGCTTAGTAGCCGAGTGTGCAGGCAACGTAAGAAGAAGAACAACGAAAGGCACTTCGCAGGGTGGAGTCATTTTCTCGCTTTTTTCGAACCTGGTTCTCATCGAATTTTCTCTTACCTTAAGGGTTAACGGATGTAGGGTGACAGCATACGCAGGTGACATGGTTCTAGTGGTAACGGTACTTCCCACACAATCAATGAACTAGTGGAATTTGCTTTGGCTAACACCCAACGATGGGCACATCAGAATAGTCTAAAGGTTAACCTACAGAAGACTCAACTGGTGATGTTCACAAGGAGATACATTGGGGAACGCAGCTCAACAGGGTCACGGAAGCGAAGTAGCTGGGCATCACTCCTGACTCGAAACTCTCCGGGAAGAGAATGAAGAAGCCATTAGGCGCTTACTACGCTTGCAAACAGACGTTCGGTAAAAGGTCGAGACTGCAACCGTATACACAGAGGGAAAAACCCGTGAACATTGGACTCAAAATGAGCACATTCGGTCACAAAAACTAATCATGACCGGATTTTCTCACTTTAAGAACAATTTCTCACTTTAAGAACTTTTTTTGAGAACGCAAAATTTTGATGTGAGTTGATATGTTCCGTTTTTTGAGAACATTTAAAAATTAAAAAAAAAATAAAAGGTCCACCGTACACAGGTCCGTCCAATGTCCAGATCCAGGTCCACTCACTGTCCAAGTCCAGTGTCCAGATTCACCGCGTCCATGCCGGCCCAGGTCCAGGTCCGCAGAGACATCGCTTGTACAACACCCCACCCGCCTTGGTTATTTATTATTTATTAAATAAATAAAAGTTTTTGTCGGACCTCACTGGGAGTAGAGCCCAAGACCTTTAGTAAGCGCAACGACGGCGGCCGTCGCGACGCGTCGTAGACGGTTAGGCTATTGCCATGCGTCTAAAGACGCACGTCTGAATGACTACATATACTTTTCGGTGGAGTGGTTGAGGTGAGCTGAATTGTGCTCATTTCAAGAACATTCGGAACATTTGTGCTCAAATATTTAAGAGAACATTCTGTTCACATTTTGAGATGAAGAAATCTTATTTTCTGACCACGTTTTTTCCCCCTGTGTACCATTCATTGGTTATACACAGCGGTCGTCAGACGTATGCTTACCTTTGAAGCGCTGATATGGTGGAAGGCGGCCAACGCCAAATTCCACCTAAGCCACCTGGCTATTACAGGATCCCTGCGATCTAGCCCCCCAGGCGGCTCTGGATGTAATTTTCAACCAGGAACCAGTAGACACCACTTTCCTGAAGTCTGAGACTCCGGGAACTGAAACTTCTCAAAGCATCTACCTCCATACGAGCAAAGGCTACGTTTAATAGACCTCCCTTCACTCAAGTCCCGGAGAATTTGTCATGCAGTCATTTGTGTCCACAAGCTCTTGGCGTGTGAGATTGACTCCATAGTTCTTTTAAGCCTTATTAAATTGACAGTACCACCCAGATTAACTCGCCACTATCACTGATTCTATCTACTTAAAATGTAAAAAACGCCTTAATGTCATTTCTTAACTGAAAAATCTTCAGATAACGTACACTCTGACCACCTTTGCTGTGAGTTGGACCATAGCTGGCTTCAGCCAATAAATTAGTTAGGTCGTAGATCGTTATTTCTGGATTCTCATTGTACATTTTGTAATTTTTACATTCTGTTTGACTGAACATTGTTAAACCTTCACAATAAATAAATAAATAAATTTACTTAGCAGCCGGGTTGCCGGGTGGCTCAGCGGCTAGCGTGCGCGACCGCTGTGCAAGAGGTCGTGGGCTCGATTCCGCCTCGGAACATCTTATGAAAAGTTTTTTCTTTGAATAAGCTTTACACCCAGTCACCCCTCTCTGCTGTTGGCGCCAGCTTTGTAGTTGATAGCCATGAAAAGTTTCTCTGTAAACTGTAGGTCCCTTTCTCTTGTGCGAAAATTAGAAGCGCACAAGCCAAGAGATTAAGAGAAGCTCGGCTTTGGCCCTTTGGGGCTGTGTCAACGTGATAAGCCTTGGGGCTGTGCCAACTTGATAAGCCATTTTACTTTTACTTACTTTACATATAAACTCCTTCTAGCTTAGTTCAAAATCCAATTGTTTATACGAAAATCTCTAGAGATTTCTGAAACACCCGCCAATATACAGTTACGTTGGGTATGGGTTTTAACTGTTGGAATCATTGTGAGAACCAAACAAAGTCCAGCTCGGTATTCTTTAGAACAGTTTGTTTAGTCACGGTCGCCAACTTTCTTAAAAGTTGTAATTTTGTTCGAAAAGAAAATAAATTATTCTTTTGAAATGTCTTGGAAAAGTTTTCAAATGATTTTAATATGTGTTTTCAAAACTTGTTTCAAACACCTTTCTAATATAAGATAGCTACTTTCTTATATGGTCCAGCTTAAAGGCTGTAAAGATTTGGAACGTGAGACTTTTTGTTCTTAAAATAAACACGTTACCACACACAGACTTCGCATTATAGCTTAATAATAACTCAAATTAATGGTTTCCCTCCTTTCCTTCCTGCCTTTTTTTTTTATGAAAATTTTCACTTCGACTCTCACACATTTTGTGTTATCAGTTGTCCCATCATATCGTTAGCCCATATATCATTTCTACTCATAGAGACATGTCTCGTTTTTTATCAGAGACATTAATGGATGCAGTAGTTGTACTCCCCCCTCTCCCACACTCCCTGTGTGCACACAAAGCTTCTTTTTTTTTTTTTTTTTGTTGGACTAGGCAAACAAGTCAAGGCTGACGCGGTGTGGCTCAGATGGGGGTGTGGGCGGTTTTAAAATCGTTAATGTTATTGCTGTTGTTGTTGTCTTCTTTGGCAAGAAAAAGCGATTTGCATTAAACGTTTATTTTTAGTAGCAAACGAAGGAGACGAAGGCAAATCGATTAAAAGGCTTTGCCACCCATTGCACGTGACACGGCCCCGGTTTGGTGGCTGGGTAGGAGGACTTAAGGGTGCGCCACATGGCAAAATGGACATAATTGAGCTGTATAACAAGCCCAATGACCGATTAAGCCAACATGGAGAGTGACCCTCAATGGGCTCAAGTGTAAAAGAGGGGGAAGGGGGGGGAATAAAGAAAAAGGAAGGAAGGAAGGTAGATTGTTGTTGTTGTTGTTGAAGAAAAAGGAAATGTGTTGAGTAATGAGGAGAGTGCAGTGGCAAGTGGAGAATGGGAAAGGAGTTTTTTTTTTGGTTTTTGCAAGTGATAATTAGAATTGAAAGGTCGAGGGCAGCACCAATTGAATGATCTCAAAAATTGACAACAGCAAATGGAACAAATGCAAATGAGATTATCAAGAGAGGAGTTCTCAAATTTAATAGATAATTTACAAGACATTGTGGAATTGCTATAGGATTAAGTCGATTTGCCTCTTCTTTTGAAAAGTTTGGATTGCAAAAAAGCTGAGTGCTTTGTTAATGTAACTTTTGTATGAATTTAACCTGAAGCTATAAAAAATTCTTGTAAGTAAAACAGATTTGCCACTTTAATTAAAAAGTTTGACATATTTTAGCCCAAACTTGCTCAGAAACTTGGATTTTAAAACAAGCAGAGCGCTTTGTTGATGTAACTTCTGTTTTTATAACTCTTTGCCAAAGTTATACCTCAGCCTTAGAAACTACCTTACAAATGGCGCCCGAGCAGGAAATTCATTAAACTCAATTTTCTGCCTTGTCGATGATAACAATCCAAAAAGTGGCCGTAACGATTGCCGCACACTGAATTTGGCATATAGTCTTCACCGCTTGGAACAACTTCATTGAAATAACGTGTATAAACAAGTTTAAATTTCGGAGAAAACTTTATTTTTTATTCATTTTTGGGCACCATATGACCGCAAACTAAACAAAAATCAATCAATGTTTGGACATCAGCAATTTTTCATATTAAATTAATTATATTTAAGCCTAACAACACAATACAGAAGGCACCTTATGTAGCAGGCCTACACTTTTACACAAACAGTGAATTAATAAAGTATTGGCACAGCTTCATTTTCAAAGTTTGTTGCTTTATATATTTGTTTATACTTAACTCAAAGAAAGTATAAAGATGCAACATATTTTATTCAATATTTGACTTCATTTTACAAGAAAAATCAAATTAATATCATTTATGGTTTGGCTGCAAATGGATAAGAACCAAAGAAGCACGATTTTTACATCAAAAATGTATTGGCACAAATATCATATTCAATGTTTTATGCAGGATTTTTGATCTTTTAATGTTTGGTAACGCCTCCTTAAGCCTTTATTACGCCTTCCAAGCGTCTACGTCATCAGCGAGTTCAAAATCCAATGGAGGCAATAGGCTGTCTTTTTGGTGTTTTGCACGCAAGCTGCCTTTGGAATTCCCAAACACTTTTGCCGTCGCTGCCATGGAGAGGCTGCTCTTTGGATAGACATTTCAGGCTCAAGATCTCTGATGAGTGAGGATTTTGGTTCCTCATGAAACGCGTCCGATCAAACCTGAAGCCTTCTTTGTTGTGGTGTGTGCCTCTGTTTAAAGTTATGCCAATAGCATAACAAGACCTCGAGCCAGTAAAAACTGCAAATTGCCAAAGATATACGGCGGTGTCCCAGAAATCTCTTTCAACCAAATTCCAACCCAAAACGAATTCTCGGTGTCCTAGAAATCTCTTTCGGTTGGTTTCAAACCTCTCGTATATTGTTGGGAGTTTTTTGGCAAACCAACCAATACACAAACCAGCCAATACACTAACCAACTATTAGCGACTTCATGAGCCCACGCAATATATCACTGTTTTTGTAGTAGGAGCATAATCTTATACACACACCTTTCGAACTAGACTTTCGAAGAAAACGAAATCTCTCGAAGTTCTGGGACACCGACGGAATTCTCTAGCGATTTGCAAACCAACCGAAGCCAAAATCTCTAGAGATTTCCAGGACACCCCCAATAAAAACAAAATTCCTGGACTTCATAAAAAGGCTCCTTTTTTCAAAATTCCAGGTTGGGGTGAAAAAATGGGGGTTATCAAACAAGTACCTTTACAATGTGATAGGGCCAAGTCCTTTGGGGATTTTTTAAGTTTCGATATGTACTTCAAAAATATCGGGCTCCGAAGGCGTAACCAATTTATGAGTTGCACTGTGTAATCAGTCGGTCAGGAGACCTGTTCCATTGCTTGTTTTCATCTGATGGATGTTCAGTTCGGTATTTAGTAGTAGTTTGGTGTTTTCTATTCGATTCTTGAAGCTGTACAACTCTTTTTTTACATTTTACTATAACTGCTGAGCTACTGCTGCCTTGTTTAGTAAGGTAACGATATAAAATTGTATATATATTGTGCATGCCGCTGAGCTATTGCTGCCTTGTTTGTTAAAGTTTGATACTATCAACCCAAATGGTCTTAAACATCCCCCAAAAGTGTGTTATGGCTTTTAAAACCTCAGTAAAAACCAATTTTCAGCCTAGACAAGTAAAATTTCACAAAATGGCGCCTCTCCTGACACTTTGCTGCTCTCATTAGCACAAAATTAACATTTCAAGCAAACCACAGAGTAAAAGCATCTTGGGATGATACCAAAAAATCTGGCTGTGATTAGATCAAAAGGCAGGCAAGCAGCCAAAAAAAATTCCCCTATGACACACACACACAGCCATAGAAGACATTATTATTATTATTATAACATATTTTCATATTTAAATTTTTGGAGCTTAATGAAAACACGACACCGTCGCTCATCATAACGCGCTGCTTGGCGCCAGCTCAGCAGAAAAAAAAAAAGAACCTTAACCTGCAAAAATGTCAAATGTGGAAGGCAGAGAAAGAAGTAAGCAAAAATGTTTGGGGCGGCATAAGAAATTGAAAAGAAATTGAATTGAAGTTCGTCAGCAACGGCTCTTCGCTTCGTCGTGTTGTTGGTTTTTGATAAGATAAGGGTAGATACAGACAGGTACTGGGTGACTTTCTGTGTGTGTGTAAAGAGAGAGAAATGTGTTTTTATATGGCACGATCTCTGATAAGCGTGAAAAAATGTGTGCGCTGACGTGTTTCTATGTCAAAGGAGTTGGCTTTTTTATGTGTTCCATCCCATGTACTGGTTATATACAAAAATTAATAGAAAAACGTGGTCGATTAAATGATCTATGTATACTTACTTTAATGGAAGTTACACACATAAATGGCACAGACATTATTTAACTTTTTTTGTGATTATATAGAATGCATGTAGATGAGCTAACCTTAATGGTGTTTGAACTTGAGGAAGATTTATGTTTCTTCATAAGCAAGGCTTTCTAGTTTAAGTAGGCCTTGCTCTAGGTTATGCCACAAATAGTACCGATAGCTTCTTGAATCAGACTTCTTTGTAATGTTGTGTGTGCTTTTTTCTTAAGTTATGAGAAAAATTTAACTTTTATAAGAAGTTTCTATATTATAGATGATTTGCATAAGTATAATCCATCAGCTGATGGCTATTTGAGTTTCAAAGTACGGTCACACTGAAAATTTACTAATGAACCACTTTGGCAAGAGTGTCTGATTTGAAAGACTTTTCGGTAGATGCAACATCGATGTTTTTTCAAATTTAAAGAGTCTGCCAATGTACCTTTCCAAAGCACTTTCTTGCTTGAGATAAAATAGAATTAATGTATATGGGTTTTAGCGACCTATTTTGATTTTTGTCAAAGTGCTTGTTAGCCGCCTCAAATTCTAGGATTGATTATAATCAACGAAATCAACGAAGATTTTGTACATATGGGCAGCTTTGGATAATCAGACAGACTGTTTCGATGGACTGGGAATCTCATCAGAGAGTTTCAAGCGCTGATACCAACAAGACCTTTGCAAATACGTATTTGCGAACTAAAACTTGAGAATTCAAAAAACCTAATGATCCAATTGATTCTATTTTCACAGTAAAGAACAGTAGTCTCGACGGAATGTTTGCTGTACAAGCCTTAACGGTTTCTCTATTAAACAAACAATGAATAAAATTGGTATTTTTAAAAGGGACGAAACCCTTTAAAAATGCTTACAAGAAATCTTGGCATGTACATATGTTTACTCAGTACGACGCGTCGTTCAGAAAACTTAACAGTGGCCAACCAAATCAAAGATTTAACATATCGGGAGACCTTCAAGCACATTTGCATACCTTTCTGCTGGGCTAAGATAAAAATAACTTAAAATAGAATCAATTGGATCTTTACGATCTTAGAAGTCTCGCACACTCTTCAACACCTCCGCAACTGAGCGCATTATATTTTAAGTTTTTAAATTACCTTTAATATTATATATTAAAGGTTTAGGAGAATCAAATTGGTCATCTTACCATTCTTAAAGACGCCAAGTAAATTTAGTAAGAAAATAGTGCGACCGAAGCATCGATTGTGGGAAAAAATCATCGATGTTTTCAGCTTCGATTAAAACATCGATGCATCGATATTACCATCGATGTTTCTCCAGCTCTACTTTTCGGCCGTTTCGAAAATGTAGATGAAATTAAAATCCATCAGGGCACATTAAAGATCAACGAACAATCAAAACAGTGTATTTCTTTTAGGAAATCTAGAGCATAGAACACCTAGAAGGAGGTGTAATTAACTTTAGATTTATTACCTGTAAAGTTGCTTTCGCGACCATCTATATAAAGACAAAGATTAACCAAGTCTGACACAATACTAAAGTCCGAATAGTTTTAATATCTTATGTATGAGTGGATCTTTGAAATGTATTTGGTTTGCTTTCGTGTTTTTTTTTTTAATCAAAATTTTTCTGTGACATTTCGAAAGAAACATTTTTTAAAGTATGAGTCAAGTGGTAAACTTTATTAAATAGCCAGCTTCATTTGGGTCCTAAGAACTGTGTTCATATCATCACAAAATTCGAAAAAAATATGATTTCGGCCTAATTGCTTTCCTCATTTGATTTGGATCAAACTGGTAAAATGTATAACTCAATATTTCTAACCTACACTCTGAATTTTAACCCAGTAAGCAATATGTGCGTTTTCTGACACTTTTCTTACACTTTTTTAAGAGCATTCACCGTTAAAATGTGTCTGAAATGAGCGATAGTTTCTATGAAAACGGTCGCACTTAATGTGAAAGAAATCTGAGTCTAATCGGACTCTTATCTGTTATAAGTGATATAAGTGCTTTCACCCTCCCAATGAAGCACATAAAAACCCCCTAAGAAGTTTCTTTTCTAGGCACTTGAAGCAAAACATCCAACCAAATCAAAATTTTCGATTACCTGCCTACTTCAACTCCGAAAATGCTTACACATAAGTGCATTTTATGAGCCCGAGCTTAGAATGCACTGAATATGCTCTTAGCCAAAAACGCTCTTAGCCTCGGCTCTTTTCAGACACATAATATAGAGTCCTCCGAACTTTGCTTGCTGGGTATTTATTTTCAACCTAATATTCTAATTTTAAGTTTAAAGCCTAGAAAGCACTGGACGACAAGGTACAGTATATTGAAGGTTTGTTGGTGATTCTAAATGATTTTTGTGCACTTAACACGAATCTTGTTTCCAAAATGGTCCATCACGTCTAAATGTTTGTTAATTTTCGTTTAAAGTTACTAAAAATTCATATTTTGACACTTTTCTGGGGTTCCTTTCCGTTTGATTTGTCATACTTTAATATTATCTTAGAGTATTACTTCTTAGTTTCGTAGTCCTTAGTTCGTAGTGAGCCGAGTGAGTGAATGGGCCATGAAAAACAATATGTTGATCAACCCGACAAAGTCAAAGTGTTTGGTTATTTACAAAAAGCCTCTTCGAACGAACTGTCTACAAAAACTCAAGTAGAGAAAGCAGCAAATCTTGAATTTACATTCAACAACACATTATCCTGGGAGGATCTTATTAAAATTGTAATAGAAACAAGAAAGAAAGTCGGTCAAGCCCGACTATAACATACTCTGTACCTGTGAAGTGCTGCCCATCACCGCTGCGACCTGTGCTGCCCATAATTGCTTCCGATCTTTACCATTCCTTTGACGGATCGATAAATAATCCTGATTACTAAATATGTCTAGAAGATACGAACCTTCTATCTATAAAACTGTGGGAGATATGACGTTTTTAACAATTTGCGGGGGCGGGAGGGGGCGTGGCAAAAATTGAAAATAAACTTGATCTGCCTGCAAGTATAAGAAGCATAAGTCCCATACATGTCAAACCTCAATCTCTTACCATCTCTGAGATCTGTGCGTTCATACGGACAGACAGACGGACAGGCGGACAGACGGACATGGCTGTTGCACAAACTTATTATACTCTATGTACCTTTGGTACAGAGTATAAAAAGGGAAAGTTACCTTCGGCTCGGCCGAAGTTTTGTATACCCTTGCAGCTTCCATTGAAAACAAAAAAGTTTTTCTAACTATGACTACTTTTTGGACCTTACATTTCTATGGGATCTATACTATATAGATGTCTGATTTCGACCAAACTTGGTGAAATCATGGAAAACCATAATACACTGTCAATTACGAAATTTGGAGGCGATCCCATTTCAAACAAAAAAGTTTTTCTCACTAGAACTTCTTTTTCGACCGATCATTCATACTGCAGCTATATGCTATAGTCATCGTTTTTATAAAACTTTGTAGAAATGTGTTAAAGTATATAAAATAGTGTAGCCAATGATAAGGACGTTTTCATTAACAAACAAAAAAAGTTTTTCTCACCAGAACTAATTTTACGACTGATAGTTCCTATGGCAGCTATATGCTATAGTCATCCGATTTCGACCAAACTTAGTGAAATCATGAGAAAGGATAGTAAACTAAGAAATACGTACTTTAGAGGCGTTTTCATTAAAAACAAAAAAGTTTTTCTCACTAAGAACTAGTTTTTCGACCGATCGTTCCTATGACAGCTATATGCTATAGTCATCCGATCCGGCCGGTTTCGACAAATGTGCAGCGTATTTATACCAAAAGACTTCGTGCAAAGTTTGGTGAGGATAGCTTTAAAACTGACGGAGGAGATAGCATAGAAACAGACAGACGGACGGACGGACAAGGCTAAATGAACTCAGCTCGTCATGCTGATCAAGAATATATACACCTTATGCGGTCGGAGATGCTTCCTTTAAAGCATTACAAACATCCGCACAATTTTATAATACCCTCTGAAAGGGTATAATGACTCGTTGCACTGAAATAGCTTGCAGAGTTAATGCTGAGAGTGCGAGAGAGTACGTGCACTGGTTAAGCAATAAAGCTTAGAATTCACATTCTTACAAAAAACAAGGGTTTTGGACTTCTTTCATATACTTTCGACTAGCCTTTTCGCTGTGTTTGTTCTCAGACATCCTAAAAGTTGTGCTCATGGCGCCGCTAGCTTGACCGGTAGAAACAGCTGATAATAATTTCATTGGGTATGAGCGGAAGAAATAGTGTGTCCGAGTGTCCGCAGCAAAAGTACAAGAATCAAAATATCGATTGGCCAAATTTGCCAAACAAAGCCAACAATAAGATTGTATTACTGACGGAATAGAAAGAGCGTTAAATACTAAAATCTCTGAGGACTTCGAATTAATTCCGATAAATACAAAATCTTGACGTTCAAGAAGCACTGGAGGAGCCTGGCTGCAATCAAAACATGGCATTTGGAGGATGAAGAGCTTCAGGTGGTCAATACCTATAAATATGTATCTGGATTCACCAAGGCACAAGATTTAAGTATCATCTAAAAGAAACGCTGAAGAATGCGAAATTAGCTATTAATTGCAACTGGAAGTGCCTTCTCAGCAAACGAGAAATGCCCATAAGCACCACGTTCAAACTATTTTGAGCTGCGAAAAGGTCGACCAAATGCTACGTAGCCAAAGTGTGAGGCTTAATTCAATATAAAGACGTTGAAAATTTGCTATGGTTATTTATTAAGAAGCTTTTCCACCTGCCCCAATACACCACCAATAGAATGCTGTACTTAGATACTGACCAGAACCTCAGCCCAGCACTTCAGCTACATGCCAAAGGATATGAGCATGCAGGACCATAGGCTACCGCAGATCTTAGCAATATTTACATGCAACGAAAGGAGGAAGTGCTTTCAAGAGTGGGAAACCCTAGCAGCTACTCCTGATGAATTGCTGAAATCTTGAGGATTGTTCGACATGGAGACTCTGGACGAGAAAAATTTTAATAAAAATGGATGCATCCTATAGGGCACAATTTTTCCAAGAATCATATAGAAGCGCAAAAAAGGGAGATATATAAAGTGCTGAACTACGATCTTGAACAAAGTAACTATTTTAGTGAGGCATTTACCATCAACCTTCATGGCACGAGGCGAATTTTTGGGACTAAATTTCATGCCGAATATAACGCGAGCCGGTACAAACTGTGAAATTGCCAAAGAAGATATTATCCACTTCATCGGAAAATGCCCAATTTGACGAGAACATAGTACACTGATGTTAGGCAAGGAGTACCTATCGCCTCATGAGATATTGAGAATACTTAATGCCGAAGATTGGCTTCAATTAGTAGAATTCTTAAGTGAAGTGAAAGAATTGTAAATGGTTTATTATAGAAAATGGATAATCTGTTCAGCCACTGCGCAAAGCCGATGTTTCGTAACCAAACGATCTGGTATCTGGGAACGACCCGGGAAGCCAGATGTATTATGTTGTGACCGCAAAGGCGAAGCGCGCGGAGATCGACTGACGGTTACAAACCATGTCGAGCATTTTATAGTTACCTTTTTCCTTAAAACATAATAATTCTCAGGTATTTGTTCATCCAAATCAGTTAGCCTAGACAAAACTCTCAATCCACATTTTTCATATTTCGTGCTACATGTTTTGATTTTTCTCACTTGATATTCTCTAGTCTCCAAAACAACATCTAAATATATTTTATAAGAAAAAATTCCAAAAGAAAATATTTTTTTTCATTTTACTACAAGAGGTAAAGTATAAACGCGAATTCAATTAACAAACTCTTTGGCTTAGATGGTCATTTGCTCTTTTTGTTGCAGTTGCGCGGTTGCTCTCTGACTTTGATGAAAAACTGAACAATTGAACAATCAAGAGCAACTAAAGCTGATTCACTTTAATCAATTCAACTGCTCTACGCAGCAAAGATGGAGAAAGAGACAAACAAAATGGAAGAAGAGATTGCCAAGATATTGGATGAAATGCAATATTTGACCAGTAAGTCGCGTGGTTCATTCACTGAAAACCTTATGTATTCTGATCAAATTTCTTCCACAGAAGGCAGTGCCAAGGCGTCTGAAACAAATCAAGCCTGCAACTCGATGTGTATTATCGATGGAATGAAGACCAAGTTGAAGAACTTGGATTTAAAATCTTTGATTTGGATACTTATAATTATGGCAATAGTGGTGTCTGTGTGGGCCTATAAATATGGAGAGCCCAAGGAGCGCACACAGAACCGTTCCTGGTTCTCGATTGTATGGAATAGCTGGCTAAAATGATAAATCTTAAATAAAATCCGTAATGCCCAGTTTCGCTAACCTGGGTCGATATTTGTGGGAATTTAAGCAGATGTGGGTCGTAAGTGTTTGCTTGGGATGGTACACCCTCTTGAGGCCCGGAAATGAGTAGCTTATGTCCGGATTTTAGAAAAAATGCTAGCTGGAGGAATACGTGTTTTTGAGATGCTACACTCTACTTTGGTACCGATTTTGGAAAAAGTCTGGCCATAGAAGTATTCAGCCATGCTCCGGTTTTCACTTAATTTTGCGAATTGCGATTTAAGCAAATTCGAACGATTTCAATTTGGAAATTTCAATCTCCGAAATTCGCCAGTTTTTGTTATCGATAATGTTTCATTCTCAACTTTTTTTGTGTCATTGCACTTAAAAAAAACAGCTGATGAGCGCCCATCGATAATCATAAATCGATGTATACCATGGCCAAATCGAAAACTGTGATTATTGTGAGCAGTTTTCCCCCTTGTTCAATTTCGCGTACCTCTCTTAAAAAAATTTTTTAAAATAAACTCTTGATGCGAATTGAGTAGGAAAGGCCGTAAGAATAATCTTAAAATTTTTAAGAACTAATTAAAAACAGTTCCGTGGGGTGTCTCTTTGTGCATCAACCTATAATTTCTATTTACTTTTCATTTCACGAACTCGGATGTCGCCGCTTTAAAAACGTCAAAACTATGCGATATCCGACTGTCGGAGCGATTTAGCGATCAAGTCGCAAAGTTTTTGCGAAAGCGAAAATGGGAGCATGCCTGATAATACACGTTTCAAGGAATCCTTAACGTCTATTTTCTTTAACCTAGTTACAAAATTGTCAAACTAATGGACTAAAAATGATTCAGTGCTTTTTTTGGGACTTAATTGACCCTGAATCTGTCTCTAAGGCTACCTGAGATCCCGATTTTAGAAAAAGTTGGTTTATAAAAGCAAAATACTATGAGGAAAGGTGAGTCAGGTTATGTTTTTGTTGTCTCTTTGAATGTTTTTATACTCTTAACTTTATATACTCTGTGTACCTTACCTCTGGTACAGAACAACTGAACAATTGAATAGCTTGAGTGAGTTGACTCACTTTGAAAAAAGAACAAGTGAACATGTTCAGTGAAATGAAGAACCTTTGCCCAACACTATAAGTGTTTGTTTAGGATGGTACACTTTTTTAAGGGCCGAAAATGTCCAGATTTTGGAAAAGTGGGTTTTAAGAAGCTGAAGGCAGGTTTTAAGGAATGTATAAAGCCAATTTTCAGTAACTTCTCTCGTACGGCTGGGGTCAGCCACAGTATTTGCGTCAACCCAGCGTGGCTCTTTGTACGGTGATGCGTCGTGACGACAACGATTGAGGCTTATGTCGCTTTCTGTATGGCATTGCGTCGACCTAGCGTGCCTGGAGAGTCGTTAACGTATTGAGCGGACATCGCCTTGCAAAATACGTCAGTCGAACACATTGTAAGGGGTATAAGGGTGAATCGACGACAGTCACAAAATCGTCGACGGAACATTGATACAGCGTTGGTCGGCAGTACTAGAGGGTTAAGTCAATTTTATTTGAAGTTTAAAGGCAAATTAAGATCTTGAAATTGGTTTTTATTTTTTTTTGGGTTGGTACACTTCCTAAACGCCCGGAAAGGGTTCCTTTTTGTACCGATTTTAGAAAAGTTGGTAGTAAGAAGTATAATAAAGGTTCTAAGGAATCCATACAGACTATTTTTATCAACGTAGATAGAGATTTGTTAGAATTATAGACAAAGTCAGGTCTCAAGAGTGTTTGTTAAGGATGATAAACCCTATTAGGGAAAGGAAATGGCTACTTTTTTCCCCGATCTTAGAAAAGTTGATAATTAGAATTACAATACTGGTTTAATTCAATCCAGAACGCTCATTTTTATTAAACTACGTCAATATTTGTCAAAGTTATAGACAGATACAGGTCTTCCAAGTATTTGTCTAGTATGGTAAACCCTCTCAAAGCCCAAAAATGGGTACTTTCTGTCCGGATCTTAAAAAAGTCGGTAATAAGAAGTATAAAACAGGTTCTTAGGAACTTCTAATGCCCAATTTCATTAACTTATGTCAACATTTGTCAGAGTTAAGGACAGATTCAGGTCTTCAAAGTGCTTGTTTAGGATGGTACACCCTCTTAAAGCCCGGAAGTACTCATTTATGTCCGGATTTAAGAAAAGTTGTTAGTTAGAAGTATATAACAGGTTCTAAGGAACTCCTAACGCCCAATTTCATTAACTTATGTCAACATTTGTCAGAGTTAAAGACAGATTCAGTTCTTCAAAGTGTTTGTTTGGGATAGTACACCCTCCTAAGGCCCAGAATTATTCTTTTATTTCCGGATCTTAGAAAAGTTGGTAGTTACGAGTATATAACAGGTTCTAAGAAACTCCTAACGCCCAATTTCATTAACTTATGTCAACATTTGTCAGAGATATATATAGATTCAGTTCTTCAAAGTGTTTGTTTGCGATAGTACACCCTCTTAAGGTCCGGAAGTACTCATTTATGTCCGGATTTGAGAAAAGTTGGTAGTTAGAAGTATAGCACAGGTTCAAAAGAACTCCTAACGCCCATTTTCATTAACATACGACGATATTTGTCAGAGTTATAGACAAATTCAGGTCTTAAGAGTGTTTTCTTAGGATGGTACACCCACTTAAGGCCCGGAAAAGTGTACTTTATTCCCCAATTTAAGAAAAGTTGGTAGTAAGAAGTATAAAACAGTTTCTAAGGATGACATAACGCCCATTTGCTTTAACCCTCAAAAGCTGCTTTAGGTCCCGGTTCAAGGAAAAGTCTTAAAGGGTTCGCACACATTTCAACCCCTTTTTCCCCCAATAATTGTAGTTCTAATTGCTTATATTTAATATAATGTCAGTTACAAAACTGGTGTAGCACTTACCAAATGTAATACAGTGTTGACCACCTCACGATTCGTCACCTGTCCCACCTCAATGAGGCCAATGAGGACGGCGAATTTCAAATTATCGGCTGTTGTCATTCTGACAATTTCGTCCGGCCGTTTGATCTCACTGAACGGCGGACGCATGATGTCCGCCATTTTGTTGGATTAAATGATTAAATGTTGTTTTTGGTTTTGTTTTTTTTTATTTGTTTTAAGATAATTCAAGTTGTTTTTTTTTTTTTTGTTTTTTTTAATATTTTATATTTTTATATTTGGGAGTAATTGAGTTGTACAATTAAATGGAGGGAATGCACACAGTAAAACACACACACGCACACAGACACAGATATATATATATAAATATATATATATTTATATGATATATTTTAACTAACAATTAGATATTGCCAGGCAACTGGAGGGGGGCGGGGAATGAAGGAAAAAAATTTGTTGATTTTTTTTTTTTTCAATTTTTTTGGCTGGATTTGTATTTTGATTTTGGAAAATTTTTCACTTTTTTTTTATAAATTTGGATGGTTTTGCTTTGAGGCAGCCCTATGGCTGTTGTTGTTGTTGTTGTTAGGGCTCATTTTGAGCTGGTTTACACTTTTTGTTGTTGTTGTTTTGCTGAATTTTTGCTTTGATTTCACACACTGAACATTTTTGGAATTGGTTGGTTGGTTGGTCGGTTGGTTGGGCATATAAAAAAAAGGAAAGAGAAAGAGAAGAATTATGAATAAATTTGTGTAAAATGTGCAACTATTTGGGGAAAATGTTTAAAAATGTATAAATTATGTGGAAAATTGAACACACACACACATTCGCATGCTGTTTATACATATTTAAGAGAGAGTTTTAGGGGCTTTATTTTGCATAGATATTAAACTGTCATTAAACGGTCAGATGGGGCATTGCTTTTGTTATTTGTGCTAAGTTTAGTTATTCATTGTTTGTCCTACCCTACTATCTATTTAAGTTCTTTTTAATAAAAGTCTCCGATCGCAACTGGTCACACTTAACGTAGCAAAGGTTGGAAATTATTAAATATCTATTTGATTATCCGATTGATGTTTAGTATCTTTGATATCTTGGTGATTTCTCGAGTTTCTGAGAGAAGTCTTTTTTCATTACCCTTTTTTATGAAGTCTTGTCTACTTTAAGTGTGACCAGGTCCACTTGATCAGTCAGAATGACCTTACAAGCAAATGTTTTAAGTAAAACAGTGCTAAAACATGTGAATCTTTTTAATAAAAGTCTCCAATCGCACCTGGTCACACTAAAAGTAGCCAAAGATGGAAATATCTTCTTAACTATGCGATTGATATTTAGTATCTTTGATATCTTCGCTATTTCTCGAGTTTCTGAAAGGATTTCCACGAGGACTACCCATTTTATTTATAGTCTTGTCTACTTTAAGTGTGACCAGGTCCACGTGATCAATCAGAGTGACCTTGCAACAAAATGTTTTGACTAAGATAGAGCTAATAAATGTGAAACTTTTTAATAAAAGTCTCCAACCGCACTGGGTCACACTTAAAGTAGCAAAGGATGGAAATTTTTATAAATCTGTTTGACTATAGATTGATATTTAGGATCTTTGATATTTTGGTGATTTCCTGAATTTCTGAGAGAAGTTTTTCATGATTTCCCACGAGGATTACCCCTTTTATTTAGAGTCTAGTCTACTTTAAGTGTGAACAGGTCCTCTATATCAGTCAGAGTGACCTTACAACAAATGTTCTGGTAAGATAGACTTAAAACAGTGAAACTTTTCAATAAAAGTCTCCAACCGCACGGTACACTAAAGTAGCAAAGGATGGAAATTTTTAAATATCTGTTTGACTATAGATTGATATTTAGTATCTTTGATATTTTGGTGTTTTCCTGAATTTCTGAGAGAAGTCTTTCATGATTTCCCACGAGGATTACCCCTTTTATTTAGAGTCTAGTCTACTTTAAGTGTGAACAGGTCCTCTATATCAGTCAGAGTGACCTTACAACAAAATGTTCTGAGTAAAATAGTGCTAAAACATGTGAATATATTTAATAAAAGTCTCCAATCGCACCTGGTCACACTTAAAGTAGGAAAGGCAGTAAATATGTGCTTAATTCTACGATTGTTATTTAGTATTTTTGATATTTTGGTGATATCTCGAGTTTCTGAAAGAAGTTTTATATGATTTTTACGATGATTATCATGTTTTTTTTATAGTCTTTTCTTCTTTAAGTGTTATAAATATTTTGAGTAAATTAGTGCAAAACATGTGAAACTTTGCATTCGGTCACACTTAAAGTCGACAAAGCTAAAAATATTTAATATCTGGTTGGCTTTACGATGAATTTTTAGCATCTTTTATAGCAAATAAAGCTAAGTACGTTTTCTCTGTTTTGATCAGAGCTCGCAAGAAGTGGTGCCTTTTTGCAGAAAGTCCTGTTTTTACTCAGCGTGCACTTTGGTCAATCAATGAGAGCTTCTTGTCGCTCTCTTTATGTACGCGCTCACTCGAGACACTTGAAATCGGTGAGAATATGTATGTGTGTTGCGCGTTCGCTTTAGTTGTGTTATGATATGTATATTCATACGCATTGATTAACGTGCCAGCAAGAGACCAGTTCTCTCTCTCTCTCTCTCTCTTTCACGCTTTGCCTCTGATGAAATAAAGCAACAACAAAGCACTAACGAAACAACAACAAAAAAGACACTTTGTGCTTTAACGCAAATCGTTTTGCTCAGTTGCCGAGGCTCAGTTGAGGAGCGCCGAGCAAAAGTATCCCATTCAAACTGTTGTCGCAAGAGCGCTTCGTGTGTTCTCTCACCGATCAGCATAAAACAGAAAACAAGAGAGACACAAATTTTAAGTGTTCTATTCAGAGAGTGAGCAAGTCTGTCTAGTTTTTCCTTGTTATTTCAGTGAGCAGACAGCTTGTGAAATTTTGGTTGAGCATATTTTGGGAGCTCTGGTTTTAAGAAAATATGAGATCCTACTCAAATCAGTTCAAATACAATTTGAGAGCTTGAAACTTTGGTGCTTACCTAGTCGGATTTGTCGGAACGTGGTTCCCAAAAGAGAATGCCTTATGGCACACTTCTTCTTACTAGGAAGAATGCACTACCAACTTTTGCAGTATGATAGAAGGCATATAATCTGTATGAAAATTGAAGCACGTTCCTTTTGGCAGCAGGTTAGAAGCGAAGAAGTCTGCACAACATGGAAACGTCCCTTCTAATAGCACGCATGCTGCACCTGTGCTATTGGAACGATTGACGAGCGTTCGTTTTTTGCAAACACGTTGTTTTTGCCGTATGTTAGACGACATAAAATCTGCATAACATGCAAACGTCCCTTCTAATAGCACGCATACAGCAAGGAGCAGATAGTTAAAAAAACAACAACAACCCATGCAAACGTCCCTTCTAATATAACAGTTTCTGCTGCGTTTTGCCCCTATACAAAAGCGAAAGGAAGATTGCAGGTTCTTGCAACTACCTCTTATAGGCAAAATTTGTATACGAGATGTGCTCTGGCATGCAGTCAATTCCTACTGGGTTAGCTGGAATACGAACCTCTGTTTTGAGCTGTTCCTTCAAGAGAAAATTTCGAAATTCTATTTATTCATCAAAAAATTCTTCTTCAAATGAGAATCTTGTTATACAACTAAGAAAAACAGTTCCAACATTGTTTCTAACAAAGCTCAAGCTTATCGTACGTCCAAGAGTCTCGGTAATTTCCCTCTGTCTAGGTTACTAAAAATTACTCAGAGTATGCTTCAACTGCATTAAACCGTATCAAAAAACACAAAAGAAAACGGTTCGGCATTTTAACACTGCAAATGTAGGGAATTGATGGCAAAGTCTGCTGATGATAGGATCAAAATTTCTGTTTTTCTGGTGAAAAAGCTTGTACTGTTCTACCATATACTGCCATTTTTTAGCTTAGTAGCTTCTTCGTCGTCATTGACTGCGTTAAGAAACGCTACCTTGTGGCTTACTCGTTTTACTCAGGGTAAATTTTAAAATTTTCAATAAGTTTTCAGAATGATTGTTTAATTTTTCGAACCTGACTTTACGAACTAAGGTCTTAATTTTTGGTTAAAAGGTCGTATCCAATTTAGTCAAGTCGCTTGGAATACAGTCACTACAATCATCTTTCTCCCTGTCTCCCAAAAGTGTTCAGACTTTAAAATTGGAAGGTATCCTCTACCAAATACTGAGTACTCACTTTTAAAAGCAGTACGTGGGGTACTATTTTGTATGTCGGGTACTGGTAGCACTAATGTCAATAGTTAAAATCTAATACTACCAAAAAAAAGCTCGACATTTTTTAGCTAAAACGGTCTCACAACGTTTTGATGTACTAGCGCTATTTGTTAGGTTAAAAGTGAGTTGAAAACATCACTTGGACTACATTCATTTATCCTTCACAACGGTTTTCAAAAGTACCTGGTCTTTGAAATTGGTATGAAGAGTCTTCATACCTTCTGGGAACACTGAGAGGAATATAAAGAAATTTCGTACATATATCAAGAATTTTCAGTTTCAAGCGCTTTTAATAAATCCCTAAACTCTTGATTTCAAGAACCGTTTGAATAAGCTTAATACGATTCGTGATTTTCCAAAAAACTTTTGGAGCTCAACATAAACCTGATCTAGACTAAATTAAAAACCTTATGTCCTGAGTTTAAGAGCGAATAAGTCTTGGATAAAGAACTTAAATACTAAAAAAAAAAAACCAAACATACCCATTTTAAGCCTTTTAAGCTCTAATTAATACCGATGAGTTCTTCAAGCAATCCTTTTTTGGCACGTAATTCTATCCTGTTGCGCTTTCAGATCTATCCCGTGGCTTATTAAAGTTTCGAAACGGAAAATTCTGGATTCTATCCCAATTAGGCTTTAGATCTAAACCAATCGTTCTTAAAAAAAGACAAGAACAGCTCCGTATGTCACTTTTTATACCCTTGCAAAGGGTATTATAAAATTGTGCGGATGTTTGTAACGCATTACAGGAAGCATCTCCGACCACATAAAGTATATATATTCTTGATCAGCATGACGAGCTTAGTTGATTTAGCCTTGTCCGTCTGTCTGTTTCTATGCTATCTCCTCCGTCAGTTTTAAAGCTATCCTCACCAAACTTTGCACGAAGTCTTCTGGTACATATACGCTGCACATTTATCGGAACCGGCCGGATCGGATGACTATAGCATATAGCTGCCATAGGAACGATCGGTCAAAAAACTAGTTTTAGTGAGAAAAACTTTTTTGTCTTTAATGAAAACATCCTTATCATTGGCAAACACTTATTTTATATACTTTTACACAATTCTACAAAGTTTGGTCGAAATCGGATGACTATAGCATATAGCTCCCATAGGAACGATCGGTCGAAAAACTAGTTCGAGTGAGGAAAACTTCTTATTTTATATACTTAAACACATTTCTACAAAGTTTTATCAAAATCGGATGACTATAGCACATAGCTGCAGTATGAATGATCGGTCGAAAAAGAAGTTCTGGTGAGAAAAACTTTTTTGTTTTAAATGGGATCGCCTCCAAATTTCGTAATTAACAGTGTATTATGCTTTTCTATGATTTTACCAAGTTTGGTCGAAATCAGACATCTATATAGTATAGATCCCATAGAAAAGTAAGGTCCAAAAAGTAGTTTTAGGTTGAAAAACTTTTTTGTTTTCAATGTAAGCTGCAAGGGTATACAAAACTTCGGCCGAGCCGAAGTTAACTTTCCACAATTTTATTTTTATCAATTCCGAAAGCTGCTAGAAAAAGATTACCATTCCCAAAATTTGTACGTCCTAAGTTAAGACTCGTCAGTGAACTGAACAAATTCGAACCGTTATGCTTTGTGGTTTTCGGTTCGGTTTGCGGTTCGGTTTATCAGCTGGCATAAGCGGTTTGATTCGGTTCGGTTCAGAAACATTTTACAACCCTGATAGAGGGTAAAAATGTGTTCCTCAAGTGATTAAATCAAAGTTTTTTTTCGGGAAATTGCTTTAGTTATGGTGAAAATCTTAAGTTAAGTATTCAAATACTTAAAAAGAACTGCCTAATGTAGTTTTAAAGTGTTTAAATCAAAGAATAAAGTTGAAAAATAGAGTTTAATGATGAAGATTTCCATATCTAGGATTAACCATTTCTTATATAATACCATCCTTTCCTTTTCCTTCATAAATTTTAGGAAATCTTCTAACAAATGGAGTCACCTTTTGTGTTGGTTAGCGGGGGAGCAAGGAGGGAAGTGGGATTTTTGTTAAGTTGTAACACAAATATGCATGTAAGTACAAGTATTTATCAATCACTACATAAAAAAATTAACAACATAAAAAAAAAACACAAGAAAATTTAACAAGACACTTCAAGCCAAAGAAAAACCGGCGTGGCATATTTTTTTTTTTTTTATTTTTTTTTTTTTTTGCTTTTTATGGTAGACAAGCGGCCGGTTTTGGGGTATTTTGTTGGTTTTGTTTTCGATTTCGGTTTCGGTTTGTGTTTGCATTGAGCGGAGGAGCCGTAGCGTAGCCGGAGCGTAGCAGGTGCTGTTCTCCGTAGTTGCTGTTGTTGTTGTTGCTTTGCATACAAATATTAGCTCTGCTCGTTACGTTAACATTGAAATGGATGTGTTGTTGGATTTACCAGTTAACAACCTGGCGCGCACTTAGCTAATTGCACGTCAAATTCCAATTCGAATTATTTTCGACTGTCGCCGCTTGAAGCGCACGAACAACTAAAAAATTGCTGTTGCTGCTTCTGTCGCTGCTGCCTGCCACTGCAGCGGCAGCAGCAGCAACAGCAACAACAACAACAACAGTCAAATTGAGAGCGAGTTTCATTTTGTTGGTTTTGCTTTTGACGTTTTATTTTTTTTTTTTTTTCTTATTGGAGTAGTTGCTGCTGCTGCTGGTGTTACCAACATGAGAGCCAGAGAGAGAGAGAGCGTATATGTGCAGAGAGAGAGCGTTATGGGTAAAGAGAGCGCACAACTCAGGTAATGCCTGCTGCCCTGTGGTGCATACGGTAGTTATTTTTATGAGCAAGTGAGACTTGGAGATTAACGAACGTACCTCATGGAGGCCGACCCTTGGAGACTGATGACAAAGAAATCAAAGCAGTGATAAACGAAAACCGCTATTATTGAAAACTTAACTTAAAAATCTGAGTCAACAAATTGATATTCAAAGGATTTTTACCTTACTAAGCATATCAATATCTGCAATTCGTTGCTCAAACTAGGGATGCTGGAAATAATATCGATATTTTTGTCCTAAAATACGATATATCGTTA
>JAEIFV010001567.1:0-36433 GCA_018904265.1 Lordiphosa collinella | reverse complement strand
ATTCTGGATACTAAAACTCCATACTCAGTACTCGGTATGCAGTACAGGATACTTGATACTGAACTGAATTCTCGATACTTAGTACTCGATACTCCATACTCAATACTCGGTACGCAGTATATACTCGAAACTCAGTACTCGTTGCTCGATTATCAGTACTCGATTTTCGATACTAGTACTCTTTACTCAGTGCTCGGTACGCAGTACTGGATTCTTGGTACTCAGTTCTCGAAGTTTGATACTCGATATTAGTACAAGAGACACGAGGTCCTAGATACTCCATATTCAGCACTCGATTATCAGTTCTCAATACTCTTAACTCTGTACTCAGTGCTCGATACGCCGTACTGGATACTCGATTATCAATACTCGATACTCGATATTAGTTCGCTATACTCTTTTTCAATCCTTTAAAATCGAATTTAACATTTTGAGTTTGAACCTTCAATCAGTATCAGTTTCCCCAAACCCAAGCTAAAAGCTCTAGTTAAAAGCAAACAACTTTTCTCTCTGGCCAGGCAAATGCCTCGAGATATGCTTCGTACCAAAACTAAAGAAGTTTCTCTTAAACTAATTAATCAAATCACTTAAATGAATATTAAATTGCCTCAACTAAAGTTGATCCAATTTTTCAAACTTGTTTTCAACTAATGCTTCAGCGGCTGCTCCTTTGAAATGTGTCATAGTTTTTATTTATTTTATTTATTTATTTCCTTTTGAAGTTGATTTCTATCTCCCATTGTGGAGTGAAAAAAAAAAAAAAAATAAATATTTTCTACGTCTTGTTCGTGTCAAGTTGATTGTAATTTAATGAGTTCTGTGCCTAGGAGGGGGCAGCAACGGTGGCGGATGAGTGATATATACATACATACAGAGACATGTGTGGCCTGGGGATTTTGTACACAATTCCGCCTTAATCAGTCAGCTGTCTGCTACCTCTTAGGGGAAAAAAAGTTTGTGCAAAGTAAACCGGAAATGGAAAACTTTACCCTTCCTGCAAATCAATACGATATCAATTATAGGGAGCCAAGGAGGACACTTTGTTTGTGAATAAATCAAAAGGCACGGCAAAAGTCAGCAAAGTCTGCTGCCGGGTGACATGCGAAAACTTGCGAAATTTTGTGGTAATGGAGTCCAAGTAGAGGACATATGGCACACACACACACACACACACACACACACTTAAGTTAGTTGGCAATTTATGCGCTCAAAGCATTCCCTTATACTTAATGACAGTTTTGTGTACGACCAAAGTGCAAATTATGGCTATGAAAAACCAACGAACTGTGTATGCCCTAGACTAGGGAGGTAGAAGGAAACTTAGCGGCCAAAAGGTAGGGTACAAACGAATCGATTTCTTTACAAAACAGCTGCCTCATTTCCGCTCTCTCTTTGTCCCCCGATACAAGTGTACATTTCGCTTCGCATTAACACAAAACCTGTGACAATTTCTTTGGCTGTCCACTCCACTTGCTCTTTATGCGCATATTGATTAGAGTATTATGCCCGCATAAGTAGGCAACATTTTTGTTCTTCATTTATTTTCTCGTTGCCTTTTTTGGGGCATTTTAATTATGTCAGTACGTCTTAAAGTCCACCCCCAAAACTGGAGTCAAATTAGCAAACATTTTGCCAAATATTTGCGCACACAAAAGTCTGCTCCACCGCCAATTGGCCAAGCCCAGCGATCAAATGAGCCGCAGCTGTGTACACAAATGTATGTTTGTCTGCCTGCCTGCCTGGCTATGGTATGTGCTGCTATGTGAGTGTGTGTGTGTGTGTGCTTGTCTTCTTTGACTTGGAGGGGAGTCGCAAAGTTTTGGTTAAATGGCAACAACTTAGCAACAGCTTTGTGCAAACACAAAGTTGAATGTGTCTTCTGTTGTGGCTTGGCAATAAGAGCGTGCACTCGTGACCAAATGATTATTTTTCAATAACAAAATAGGGCCAAGCTATTCAACCTGAGTTGAAGTTATTAAATAGTAGAATGGTTATCGATGACGTGGTGAATTATTATTATCAAAAAAATACACACAGAAGTTTTTGCATCGCTGGTCCAAGTAAAACTCGGGGAAAAAGAAAAGTGCTTGTTTATTTTACGAACTTTAAGGCTGCATTAGAGTGTTGGCTTTATATATCAAAAAGGATTCAACTAATTGAAAACAACGGAAATTGACAAACACAAAGTTAAAGCAGGTTGCTTTAAGTAAAAAGTGGAACAGTTTTTAAAGACTCCATGTACGCAGATGCTACAGATTTGACCTACAAGATTTGATTAGAACGCATGAAAGCCACTGCCCTAATTAGGAAAAGGGCCGGCATCAACAGAAAAATGATTCATTTTGGAACTTAGGTTCCTTGGATTTATTATAACCTTCAAAAAACATGTAGCTATAAGAAGCCATGAAAATGGAAGCTCACATAAGCTCATGCACCACGGAAGAAAGCAATCCCAAAGAATTCAGACTGTTAATTGCAAAGTCATGCCTAGTCCCTACACTCATAAAAAAGTCCCAAATTAGCCATCAAAATTAGAAATTCTCCTATGAAATCCGTCCTAAGGCGACTTAACCTAAAACTTAGAAAAATAATTTCTGAATATTATGGAAAGCTTTTCTTAACCAGAGGGCAAGAAACCTTGAATATAAGAAAACCATTTTTATACCCTTGCAGAGAGTATTATAAAATTGTCCAGATGTTTGTAACGCATAGAAGGAAGCATTTCCGACCACATAAAGTATATATATATTCTTGATCAGCATGACGAGCTGAGTTGATTTAGCCCTGTCCGTCTATCCGTCAGTTTCAATGTTATCTCCTCCGTCAGTTTTAAAGTTATCCTCACCAAACTTAGCATGAAGTCTTTTGGTACAAATACGCTACACATTTGTCGGAACCGGCCGGATCGGATGACTATAGCATATAGCCGTCATAGGAACGATAGGTCGAAAAACTAGTGAGAAAAACTTTATTGTTTTCAATTGAAACGCCTCCAAACTTCGTATTTCTTAGTTTACTATGCTTTTCCATGACTCCGCCTAATTTGGTCGAAATCGGACATCTATATAGGATATCTGTTATAGAAAAGTAAAGGTTTAAAAGTAGTCTTAGTTAGAAAAACTTTTTTGTTTTCAATGGGAATGTCCTCAAAATTGGCAAGGAATCCCACACGATTCTACAAAGTTTGGTCGAAATCGGATGACTATAGCAAATAGCTTCCATAGGAACGGTCGGTCGAAAAACTAGTTCAAGTGAGGAAAACTTTTTTGTTTTTAATGAAAACGTCCTTTTTATTAGCATATTCTTAATTTATATACTTTAACACATTTCTACAAAGTTTAATCAAAATCGGATGACTATAGCATATAGCTGCAGTATGAATGATCGGTCGAAAAAGAAGTTCTAGTGAGAAAAACTTTTTTGTTTTAAATGGGATCGCCTCCAACTTTCGTAATTAACAGTGAATTATGCTTTTCCATGATTTCACCAATTTTGGTCGAAATCAGACATCTATATTGTATAGATCTCATACAAAAGTAATGTCCAAAAATTAGTCTTAGTTAGAAAAACTTTTTTTTTCAATGGAAGCTGCAAGGGTAAACAAAACTTCGACCGAGCCGAAGTTAACTGTCCCCTATTTTGTTTCTTTGAAAAAAGTCTTAAATGAACCAAATCAGTTGTTGTATAGCGATGTCTCTGATCCCATCAGCGCATCATATAATATTATTTCCCCCCCTCCAAAGAGATGTGTATCTACTAATATACGAACTCCAACATGTAAGATCTGCTTACAAGCCGTACAATGTATGTTCCGAAATCACTTTAAACTTGTTTCTTTTGCGTGACTATGCCATCAGCCTAGGAGTGGTCTTGCCAATTTTATTTCTCATCCAGAAGGACATCCCAATAACGTACTTGCGCAATGTAACCTGGGTGATTACGAACTTTTGCCGTAACACGGATCCACCACCGCAAGTCTCCACAATTTAGGAAATCGCGTCCGCACTCAATGTGCTCATCCATTCTAAGGACACCAATTCTTTGGCCATTCAGAACTATTGGTAACGAAGTAAAAGTTGTATAAAAAAAAAAACAATTTAAGAAAAGAAAAAATAAAGAAAAATAAAGCTTCCCAGGGGTAGAAACTGCCCCTGACCGATGGCGATAGCTCACAAATACAAATAGTCATCGATAGTGGAGTGGTGCCAATGAAATAATAAGAACAGAAATAATAAATAAAAAGAAAAAAAATATTTACAAAAATATATATAAGCTCACACGTCTGTGTAGTCTGACCGACTACACTAGACTAAACTATTTATATTTCTCCAATTGGTGCTTGACAAGCTCACAGCCTACTCTGATTGTCCGGGTCACTACAGAAATTATTGGATTCAAATACCAAAATAGTGGAAAGTTTACTACGGCTCGGCCGATGTTTTGTATCCTCCATTGATAACAAAAAAGTCTTATACCGATTTTTACAAAACGTTGTAGAATTTTGTAAAAGTATATAAAATAAATATATGTCAACGTTAAGGATGTTTCGATTGATAACGACAAAGTTTTTCTCATTAGAACTAGTTTTTCAACCAATCGTGCCTATGGTAGCTATATGCTATAGTCATCCGATTTTGACAAAACTTTGTAGAATTATGTGAAAGCATACCAAATAAATAAATACCAATTTTAAGGACATTTTCATTGAAAGCAAAAAAGTTTTTCTAACTAAGACTACTTTTTAGACTATACTTTTCTATGACAGCTATACCATATATACGAGTATTATACTCTGTACCAGTTGGGGTCGCCGATCGCATTTGCTCCCGATTATATTATATAAAATCGGTATCCAGGGAACACCACGAGGAGGCCATTGCAATAGCAATGCATTGCAATGGGGTCGATATATGAATAAAAGACCTACGAATCGACTTGATTTGCGTAAATACTTATAATTTAAGGTGCTGTTACATACTTTTGCACAAACTTTTTATACTCCATGTACCTTTGGCACAGAGTATAATTAGGAGAGAGAGGCAGAGAGAGAGGATTGGCACGAGCCGCAGACAACAAAAAACCTTTGCATTTTCCAGAGCTAGAGATGGGCGTACATCAAAAACTACGCGGGACTCCGGAGTGACCAGAATGACTTAACATCATTGTGATTGCTTGATATTATGTTAGAATTAAAGAACTAGACTATTTTTATATTATTTGCAATTTAAAAAATCCTCGTCTTAGTAGTCAGATGGGTATCGGGCGATATATTTGTCCCGCGACCATCTCTAATTTCTCTCTCTCTCTCTCTCTCTCAATATTGTGTATGTGGGAAAGGGATGGGGGAAAATGAGAGCGTCCCAGTAAGCTGCAAGAATCCAATTGGATCTAATGAGCTAGCCATAGCTGTTAGGTTTTGTATAGGATTTCGTTGTTGGAATTACTCAGACAATATATTTGCAGGTTTAATTCATTTAAAAGGTGGAATTTTTGGCGGAGCGAAGTCATCACACGATCCAATATGAATCGTTAAATAAAAATTTGTCCTAAAATATTGTTGGCTATCACTTTGCTGTGTAGTTGTTGCTCATATACACATACATCTACATACATATGTATGTGTTTTGTTGCTGCAGGAGCAGCCAAGATATATTGAATTTTCGTTTGCTCATATCTTTCCTACCTTTCATCCCGATTTCGGGGATCGATAATAATCCTGGTTACTAAATATGTCCAGAAGAAACGAATCTTCTATCTTTAAAACTGTGGGAGATATTACGTTTTTTTAAAATTGGCGGGGGGCGGGAGGGGCCGTGGCAAAAATTGAAAATAAACTTGATCTGCCTACAAGTATAAGAAGCATAAGTCCCATACATGTCAAACCTCTATCTCTTACCATCTCTGAGATCTGTGCGTTCATAAGGGCAGACAGACGGACAGACGGACATGGCTATATCGACTCGGCTGTTGATGTATGTGGCATTGGCCCGTGTTGAAGTAAAACTGACTTTTCAGAAAAGTGGCAAGAAAATCTTAGCGATACAAACATCTGACCAAAATTAATCTGCAAAACCGAAACAGTTCTGGTACCAACGTTTCGGTTTTGATCCGGTTCTATCGGTTCCAATAATAACGGTAAACGGTATTCGGTTCTCAAAAAAAAATTTGTATCGGTTCCGGTACATGATTTGAAACGGTTTATTTCGGTTAACGGTTTCGGTATTAATACAAAATGGCATTGTTATATTAAATACGATTGTTTTAGATTTTACTATGCTCTGAGTGAACCTATAGTTTACCTTTGCTGGCGCGTCCATTCACGTTTAGTAGTTTACCCAATACTATTAAATCAACTTGCAGTATCACCAACTATGCTTCTTCGATTTGTTTCTTTATTATTTATTATAGCATATATTATATTTTTAGACTCGACCTCTTTGTGCAACATTATTGTTAGTATTCCCATTCTTTCTAAAGTTTTGTACAATACTTTGTACTGTTGATTTATGAAGTCTAACATCGTTTGATATATCCCTATAGCTCTTGCCTGAATTGAACTTAAGAGTAATCAAACGGCAAATTTCTTTTAAAAGTGGTCTTCCACGTCCGATCGTGAAAAAAAGTAGTATAGTCAGCAAGAAGAAACATAAGATCCATATGTTTGGTGAACCAAGAAGCTGAGAGTTCGGCAAATATAGGGTTGGTTGTGTTGAGGGTGAAATTGTTTGTACAGTCAAAGTGGATGATACCAAAATTGGACCAGTAATCGCTTCCCTTTGTCTCTGCATTTATTCCAACTTCCAGATTAAATTTAGATCGTTTTCCAAATTAACAATGGTTAAGTTTAAAAAAATTTCGAGAATTTCATTGGGCTACACCTGAAAAAAATATTTTTGTCAATGCTAACTGAAGTTCGTTTGCGTTGCGTAAAAGGGCTGTTTGATTCAACATAGAATCTTATCTATTAACACGGAACCCTGAAATTTGTATAAATTCTATATTAAATCTATATTAAATCATATATTCACCAATTTGTGCATTTTGATGGTCTGTGTAATTAATATTTCATATTATATTAAATTGTTTCTTTGTTCACTTCATTAAATGCCTTTAGGTGTCGCTTTCTGTCAGAGTCTTTTATTAACCACACTCAAATATCGTTTCACATCGTATGTATACGCACATGTGACATGTCAATACGAATATAAATGGAGTTTTTCATTTCACGAAACTTTTGGCGACAAGCGGAAATCGGCCATTAGGAAGAAAAAAAATCATAAAAAATCTTTATTAATAACCCTTTGTCTCCGCAAATGCACCACATTTGCGAATTTTTCGACAACAGAGTGCTTTGAAAAGTTATGGACCAAAAACTATAAAAAAATGTGACTTTTTCTTACCAGCAGAGCTCGCAAAAAGTGGTCCCTTTTTTACAGGCAGACAGAAAACAAACAGTAACCCGCGGGCGGCACGATGAAAAAAACAAAAACGTGCTGTTTGCTTAACCAATGAGGGTTTTTTTCGTTCGCTTTCTTTGTGCATTTGTTTTTAAGAGACAATTCGCGGAAAGTGTATGAGTTGCGCGTGTGCCTCACTAAACTGCAACTATGTATGTGTGCTTCTGTGCTTATAGTGTATCTTAAAATCTTGAACAAAGTCAAGCCATGCTCCTCTTATAAGACAAAAATCAATTGTAGATAGGACTGTTCCTCGCATAAACGTGTAGTCGCCCAGAGGATCGCTTCTGGTTATTCCGTTCAAAATTGTAATCCCAAACGATTCTACCATATCGCCCAGCCGTCTTCCTTTTGCATCCAGTGTTTCATCTCTTGCATTCCTGTCTTCCATTATCTGAGTGAGCCCGAGTTGTGGGGTAAGTCCGCAAAGGTTCATAATACCTATTCTGGCATTACAGTCGCCGATGATCATGAAGTTCTGATCAAAACCTTCATTGTTTAGGAGGTCATATAAGCCATAAAAGTCTAATTTTTTTAGTCCATTCAATATTAAGAACTGATAAATATGATAAAAAAAGTAAGAAACTTTCATTTAAAAGTTTAGACTTTGACTTGATTCCTGCGGAACGTTTTTTCGCGTAAATGACCTTAGATTCGTGTATTTAGTATTCTTTTGGGGTCCCCCGTCGAATATATTGAATATATTTCCGATTGATGTTGTAATGCGAGTAAGTCTACATCTTCACCAACAACAATAGTTGTATTTGTCAAATTGAATTGATCAATTGCTGTTTCTATTATGAATACATCAGCATCATTATTAGGTTGTCTTACGACAGTAACTCTGGAACCAAAATTTCGACGTACATACTCTACGTATTTATCTAAGCTAACGTTAAATGTTTCATCGCTATCCCACACAACGCGATGTAGTAAGTATCCTCCGTCAATGATTTATGTCGCATTTATGTTGTTAATATCAAAGTCTACCTTTTCGAAACAGTAGTAAATGGCAGACTTCTGAGTTGTACGCATCCCGATGTCATTAAAAAACGACAAAAGGTAGGGAGATAATTCATATTCAAAATATTTTTCGTTATATCTCAAAAACGGTGGCTCGTAGGAAAAAAGAATTCATACATTTTTTGTAGAGAATTTTATGATCTACAATTTTTATCAAAAGTATTTTTATGATTACACTTAACGTTTTGCTGAAAATCGCGAAAAACTTATTTTTTGACCTATAATAAAATGTTTTCCATACAGGGGAAAGATGGGAATTTATGTAGCTTTACTCTTACTTTTTGGTCCAAATTGACCGGACTAATAAATCGTTTGGAATTTTGTTTTTATATTTGTGGCAAAGTTATAGATATAAACAAGAGGAACAAGAGGAAGAAAAAAAGTCCTGAACAGACTGACACAAAAAAGGGGCATCTGGTGCTTTAAAACTGCAAAATTTTCGAAAGAATTACAATTTGTTCATGTCTTTTTGCCAGAAACGGCTAAGCTACGGGGAATTCGGCAAAATAATTCTTTAGCAAAATTATCCAAAACAATAATATAAACAACTCTCTAGTAGATGTCAGCTTCATACGAACAGTTATCTTTTCTAGGTAACAATTTGTTATCATCATGAACTTTATTTCGCAGTATATGAAAGCAATTAAAAAGGCTAAAATCCACATACTGGTATGCCTTGTGGGTCCACTAAAAAGCCGCCGTGAGCATTTCATCCAGCTTCTTGCCTTTGTATCTTTTTACAATGGCATTGTAAACTGGTGGAATCGCTCGCCTTGTTCGTACGATTCGGTGGGCATTAGTTACAAGGAAACATCAAGTCTTTTAGAGAGTCCCATGCTTTCTGGTGATTGATTGTGAGCACAGTTGTAAATTCATCGCTTTTCTTTAATTTCCAGATAAACAAAACTATCAATTCTTGACCATCAACTTTTTCCATATTAAATCGACCGATATTATAAAAAGCTTAAAAACCGCTCTTATAATTAAGACGACACAATAAAGAATGCACCTTATATGCTTGCTGAAGGAAGCAATAAAATATTTTTGAAATAATTTTTACGAATAAGGTATCAGTATAACAACAAAATTTTAAACATTAAATTACAGCGTGCTACAATTTTCACAAAAGTGCAAACACCCGGGAAATGACTGTAGAGCAGATCGCATAAAACACTTTCTCATACTTGGTTTTCTTCGGGGAACCCCAAAAATCTAAAGATATTGCCCAAAAACCGATAAATGCTCATTTTGCTCACTTAACTTGAAAAACTCGCGAATAGACCTTATGATTTTATATAGAAGAGAAGATTCTAGTATTATACAGATCTGGTACTTTGGATTTTTTTGTGAGAGATTTCAACTTTAACCACCACTGGCCTAACAAAATTTGCTCCAAGCTATTTTTTCTTAGAATTTATTATATAAGTCCATTTAATTCTTTGTTAGTCAAATGTTGTTTGGATGAATTTGGTTACCGTTTGCCGAAGTTATTCGAGTTGTTTTGAGCAAACATCGGCTAACTAGTATTCTCTTTAACAGCCTATTCACACTGAGCACATCTAACATCTTTCATCGAAAATCAAGGGTCATAAAAATTTTGCACAGTCAAACTTTGTCAAGCTTGTAGCATATTTCTATACGCACTGATCCACTTAACAATTTGACAAAACTAACATTTTAAAAAGTTAGCATTGGCAAATAATTATAAAGCATTTTAACTGATGAATGATGTGCTCAGTGTTAATAGCCTATTAGTGTGTTTACTGAATAACTTTTAAGTTAACATAAATGCCCCTTCAAGTATATTTTGCGAATGTTATATAGGAAAGGACTTAGACGAATAACCAAACAAAAACCGGCCCCTTTCTTATCAGCACAAAATTTAAATACGAAATAACCAACCATGAGAAACTCATTCCCCTAAATTTTTAGTCCGATAGTCGCTGTTGGAGTGGAGTTATGAAGGTGGAAAGTTCAATCGAAATCCTGGATTATCTCATGAACCACTTAACCGATTGGAATGGGTTTAATATATGTGGTAAGTGTCCAAAATACAATACAAAAAGTAATTTTTGCACAATTTTATTACCAATTCTTAGGCTCGAAAAAATATTATTGAAGTTTCAAAATATTTTTATACTCTGTACCAAAGGTACATAGAGTATAATAAGTTTATAACAGAAAGAGAAAAATGCATAGGTTTACAAGCAGCAAAAGAAGAAGTCGAAGAAAAATTGCAATTGTGTCGGATAGCTGGTAAATTAATTTATAATAAAGTAAGCCTCGTCCAAAAATAAATCCCTATCGGAAATACGTGTAATAGAAAAAGATGGTGTAAAATGTGTTAATCAAATTAAGGTAAGTTCTCATATTTACAAATGTATGTACATTTGCAAAGTATGTGTAAAAATATGTATGTATATAATCGAAGGTTTCAGTTGAAAATAATTCTTATTATTTTAGGGTGATCATGGCACTAATTTGATGAGAACAACAACAAGCCAAATCGACAAACCCATGTAATTTTATTAATGTAATTCGAATAACCGCAGAAATATGGTGAAAATGGTATAGCTTCTTAGCATTGACCCTGCTTCGGACTACGATGACGAGAATGACGAAAATGAGAAATGCGTCGATGACTAGAAAATTTAGTCAAGAATAGCAAATGAATAGGTGTGTATAAAGCACACAAAAACTCTGTCTTTGCTTCAAACTTAAGTTTCTTTCTTACTTGCGTGCGGTGTGCTGCGCATACACTGCAACTAGCAGTCAATGCGGTCTTAGAACATTTTTGCCTAGGCTATATCATCTGCCAGAGCCCTTGCTAAAAAGCTACGCCCACCATCAGTCAGCTATCTTATGGCGGACAAGCAACTCAAGAAACCTCCAATTGATTGCCCCACGCTTTGGAGCTCAGCCTACGGGATGCTAAAACAATTGCTGTCAGAAGACTTTTGCAACATTTGCTCCAATTTTGCGGCCGCAGATAACGTCTTTTTTCTGCATCGAAAAGTGTGGGACTCAGTTCGCGAAATTGTAAGCGTATTAGAAAATACTGAGGTGGCCACAGCTAAACTTCCGGCGACGATTTTCTGACTGTCGTCGACCCACCCTTCATACCCCTTACAATGAGTTCGACTGACGTATTTTGCAAGGCGATGTCCGCTCAATACGTTAACGACTCTCCAGGCACGCTAGGTCGACGCAATGCCATTGCAGGAAACGACATGAGCGACGCTCGATAGACGAAATGCCATGCAGAAAAGCGACAATCGTTGTCGTCACGACGCATTATCGTACAAAGAGCAACGCTGGGTTGACGCAAATACTGTGACTGACCCCAGCCGTACTAGAGGGCTATGTTAGGCCGGGTCTGAGGTACTGAGGCGCACACACACAAACGCATACTCATATAAAAGCAAACACTCTTTAGATTCCCCTTTTCACAACTTGTTTCTATTTTCATATGACCAAAAAGAAAATATAAAGTTTTCGAAAGGTGATTTTTTTGATAGATTTAGGCCGTCAAATCACGAAAAAAGTGCGCTAGCAAAAGAGTCATAATTTAAGTCTAACTAAAACTAAATTTCATACGCTATGCCAATTTTGTGACAAACAAGCGTAAACTTTGATTCAGTGAACGTGTCGTATGAGTGATTTTTGATCCAGTGAACGTGTCGTATGAGTAATTTTTGGCATTTAAAATAAAATTCTGTGGCTTTCAAATTGCCACAACTTCTTTTCGCTTTTGGCGTTAAGCGATTTAAAACAAAGTGTAACACAAACATTGTCCTTTCCTGCAAAAAATAGTCTCGAATCCTGGGGCAACGTTTTCAGTTTATTACATGCTCAAGCGATTTAGTGTCTCGCATTTTGATTAAAAAATGATTTAAACTCAATTTTCATTACTATGAAAAAAAAAATGCCCCTTGATGCTGCTCAGGCGATAAGGGTCGCCCGCATTTCATAGCCACTTCCCTGTGGTGCTCCCCCCGCAGCAGTCACATAAGTTAATTTCGTTGGCATTGGCAAAGAATGTAACCGAAAACAAGGCACGAAATGTAATGAAATCAACACAAACAGCAGCAAGAAAACGCATCAGCAGCTCAGTGTTTACGGGGCTTTTTTTTTTTTTTTGGTTTAGCACAAACAAAACAAAAGGCAAAGTAAACACACACAAAGCGTGGGCGAGAGAAAGAGACAGTGGAGAGACCACACGCATTTGTATGTAAATATCAAAAGTTCAAAGCACATACACTTAACGTGCTCAAACACGCACTACACTACACATACTCGTTTGAGCCAGCAGCAGTGGCAGAGAGAGAGAGAGAGACTGGCTACTTGATGTTGTTTTGAAATGTTACGCCGCTGTCGGCGGGTATGCTACAGATTTTTTTCCTTTCTGATTCTTGTTTTCATTCAATGTGGTTGTTGTTGTTGTTGTTGGTTACTCTGCAACTTTAGCTAAGCGCTCGCTAAGCTGTTGCTGTTAGACGACCACCACCACCACTAAAAGAGAGAGAGAGGGGTGGCACGTGTGTGTGTGTGTGTTTGTGTCTTTGAGGCACGTGCCGTTGCATTTCATGCTGAACCTTGGGGCTGGCTCAACCGAAGCAAAGTGAAAATTGAAATGAAATTGTAATTCACGGTTTGTTGTTGTTTGCTTAACATTTTTTCTAGTTGTGTACAAAAAAAAGGCAACTCAGGTGGCTTCTGTTGGATAGTTTGAGGTAAGTATTTTAGAGGGATTAGCATTTATGCTTCATTTTAGTCTCTTTGAGGGGTTTTGGGTATTGGTATTTAGGGCACAAAGGGATATTAGTGGACGGAAAGGGCCGCTACATGCCCATAGCTATTGTACAAGCTTGATTTTTCAATAATTTTCTGGCTTATGAATTTCTAAAGTACATACTTCTCTGCATTTTGTTTGCTTCAAGACAAAATGTGAGGGCTCAAAGGGCCACTGAATGCCCAATGCTGCTCCAAAGTTAAGTAATGCTAGTTTTGCAGTCTCTTGACCCACAAAAGTACAGAATTCTTCACATATTGCAGCATTTAAAGAGTAGCAAGGGCGTAAAAGGCCACACATGCCCAGCGCTGCAATAAAATATGTTTTGTTTAGTAATTTTGAACTTTTGAACTTCTAATCATTTAATTCTCTGCATTTTCCGGCTTTTATGGAATTGTGTAAGCGCATGCATGCCCATTTATGTTGTAAAAGTTTGGTTTTGTTTATTATTTTCGTGCTCTGGACCTACGAGAGTGCACACTTATCCGCGTTTTCATGCTCTATGCCAAAAATTGAGGGCTTAAAGGGCCACTACGTGCCCATTTTATCGTAAAGGTTAGTTTTTGTCTATATTTTCGTGCTCTGGACCTTCGAGAGAGCACAAACAGAAAAACAGATCAAATTTTTAAATATCCTTTTTACTTTATTAAGCTTCATTGCATGAAGAAACGAGAGCGTAAGTTAAAGTCGGTCCTGCCCGACTTCGATATACCCGTTACTCAGGGAAATTAATGTTCTATAGCCTTCCCTTATGTGAGTTAACAGAGCATTAACATTAATAAGAACATTTCAACATTATGTAAACAAACAAAGCATGTGGCTCCAAAAAGTATGCAACAGTTTTTATAACTTCTATAACTGCCATTTATTATCAGAGCTCCCAAAATATAGTAAATATTGCTTGTCAAGATGACACCCCCCAAAAGGGGGAGAAAGGGGCGCTTTAAATCTCTTGGCTTGTGCGCTTCTAATTTTAGCACAAGAGAAAGGGACAAAACATTTGCAGCTTACGCAAACGGAACAAAACAGTGGCTTTTTGTTGTTGTTTCGTTAGTGCTTTGTTGTTGCTTTATTTCATCATGGGCAAAGCGTGAAAGAGGACTCGGGACGTTAATCTATGCGTTGAAATAACACAACTAAAGCGAACGCGCAACACACATACATGCACAAAAGACACTCTCACCGATTTCAAGTGTCTCGAGTGAGCGCGTACATAAAGAGAGCGACAAGAAGCTCTCACTGATTGACCAAAGAGCACGCTGAGTAAAAACAGGTTTAAACTTTAAAGTGTCTTTTTGATCCCGTTTTCAATTGTGTCTGCGAGCAACAGTTCTTTTTGGGACTTTCTGCAAAACGGGACCACTTCTTGCGAGCTCTGTTTCACTTCACTGCAAAATACGAGCTTGATATCTAAAAATTGTAGGATTAATTCACAATTTTTGTATGTGGAAGAGAGGCTTTAAAAAAAAGAGATCTGCGTGGGGACAATATTTGGTGGCTTTAGCTTTTCTAGTCTCCGAAATCTAGGTGTTCATACAGACAGACGGACCAACGGCAGATCACTTTTTTTTTTCTTGGATCCATGAATATTCGTTCCTACCGTACTTTCTACATTAAATATCCTTGATATCAAGAACGATCTTTTTGGCTTTTTCTCTGAGTGTAGTCTTATTTTACCCAGAAGTTTGCAACGCATAGAAATATTCGTTTACAACCCCATGAAGTATATATATTTTTGATCAGGGCGACGAGCTGAGTCGATTGAGCTGTATCAGTTTCTACGCAAACTAGTCTCTCAGTTTTAAAGCTATCGAGCTATGTCGGAACCCTTCGGATCGAATAACTATAGCATATAGGTTCCATAGTAACGAACGGTGGAAAAACTCGATTTAGTGAGAAAAGCTTTTTTGTTTTCAATGGAAACGCTTTCAATGCTTCAAATCGGAAAACTTTATGGTATAGCTCCCATACAAAAGATTGGTCTGAAAAACAGTCTCATTGAGAAAAACTCTTTTGGATTTAATGGTACGGTCTCAAAATTTGGGATTTGTTAGTTCTATATGCTTTGACTTAATTTAACATGTTCTGTCAAAATCGGGTGACTATAGCATATACACTAGGGCGAGTCAATTTGTATGGGTGAGAAAAATAAACAAAGCGTATAGCTGAAATGTAATCTGCGGTAAATTCTAAGAAAGAAACCATAGGCCTAAGATCAATTCCTAGGTCCCGCCTAGCGCCTATTTTTTGTAAAAAACACTGTTGAAAAGTTCAAAAAAAGGCAACGTAATACATTGATCTTGGTCTTGTTTTAAAGGAAATTTTGCCAGCTTTTCGAATCTGTTTTCATTTTTAAAATATTTTGACCTTTAAGTCGAATTTGACGGACCTGATATATAAAAAGTAAGAAAGTCGATCAAGCCCGTAAAGTGCTGCCCATCGTCGTTGAGGACGGTGAATCCCCAATAAATTGCTTGTCTTTCTTATAACTCGACTATCGTTCATCCAATCATTGGCGGATCGATATATGGAGGTTCGGATTAAATGTTGTCATCATTTAGGTCTATTAGTTCAAAATAGTCTGAGCATTGAAACTGAATGGTATGTATTTCATAAGCCCTTAATTTGGTTGGTCCATACGGATTATCTCGATAATATAAAATCTTTTTGATTTCCCTATCGCGAACAGTTTTTCTTTGGTCGAAGAGCATTGTCAATAAAACATTGTCTGGTTGACCAAAATAGGTATTATTTTGAACTACATTAATAACAACATCTATAAGATTTGGTGACAAAATACTGGGTTGACCGTATGAATTTTGATAAAAATGCACTGTCTTAGACAACAGAACTATAATACTTAATAGTGAAGTACATTGGTATCCATAAGAGCACTTGTTGAGTTATCTAAAGTTTGAAGATCCGCCGCTGTCAGACCCTCAAATTTCATCGCATATTCAGGGAAAAAAAAGCGAGCTGTTCAATTACTTTTAAGTGTGTCCCGCTGCGTTAGAGAAAATAATCGAGACGATGTCATGGCTGTAAGTACAGAAAGTCGAACTATAATACCCCGCATTGAAAGCATACAAGATCGAAAAGTCTAAAGTTTTACTTTAGAAAATAAATTGACTGGTTGAATAAAATATTTTCTTTGAAAAATTTAAGCCGTTTTATTTTACCATTTGTTCACAACTGAACATACAACCCTCGTAGACATTACAAAATATGATTCCACTTGAAAGGGTCGCGTGAGGTAGATGATTAGAAGTCCCCGAGGATTGTATTAGAATAGTAAGTCAGAGCAGCTCAACATTAATTGAAATAAGAAAAATGAAGCTCAAGAAAGAGAGAACATAATTACATAAGATATACATAAGAAATAAATGAGGTTCATATGTTGAACAAGGACAAGAAGAATTATAAACTTAAATGTAAAGACAGTTGTCTCATGTCCTAATACATAAGTTAGACTATTAAAGCAGCGACAAAAATGAATAAAGATTACAAGATTGTGTTCTTCTTAGGGATTCGGCAATTGTGCGAACGTTTCGATAGATTGTTGAGCTGTACTATCTGCTCTTCAGTTTAAAGAATAAGTTTCGCACCATTTTTTTGACATTTTTATATACGAGTACATATTGGTCTATATGCCGATACGCTTTCGGATAGGTTTGCTCCTTTCGGAATTAGAGCTAGCCTCTGTCGTTTCCACCTGTCCGGAAAGATTCCCTCTGATATGCAGGCATCATATAGGTGCGTATGTTAGAGTCTGTGTGTGTATGCGTGAGTGTGTGTACATGTCATCAGAATCAGAACACTAATAACACCACCACACTTGGCATTTGCTATCTTAGATTACTTCTCTATGGGAATTTTAGTTGTCAATTTTCTGAGGAATTTTTGAACTCACATTTGGGAACAAAATTCCATAAATTTAGGCTGCATTCTGCCTTATACTAAGCTTAAAATGGCTTGAAAACTTCAGGTCATTAGCAACTTTAAAGTTAATTAGGTTAAGATGTTTTTGACGCCATTGTTAGGCAATATGGATCGTTGGCAATAACCAATCGTTCCATGAAAATGAAATTAGTAATTCGATTATAAGATAATTATAGCCAAGCTCTTACAATTTGAATTTTATATGCAAAAGTTAATACGAAAATCTCTTTGAATAAAAACTTTTTCGATATTTGGTTTTTTTTCTCTTCATTTCCTAAATACAAAACATCCTTTCGTTCATTGAATTATTGGATTATTTGACCAAATTTCTGACTAAAAACTCCTACCAGCATTTTGTATTGAGTTTTAATTAAAATTCACTAATCTAACTTTATTGTTCTAATTTCTTTTGTCTATTGGTTTGGCTTTTTGACTTGCTTTAGTATTTATTTTCTAGCATTGTTTTGATTATTTTGCCTTTTTTGAAATTACAGCACAATTTATCACTTCATTGCTTGCGTTTATGGCCCGCATTTACTTGTACACACGGATATCCAATAATATACAAATATATTATTTTTGGGTAATTTGGTAATTTTATCACACACACAGAGCGACCGAGCCCGAAGCAGAGCCAACCTCTGCCTATTTTCCTGTTAGCTGCCTGTTTACGTTTTCTTTAATGGGCTCCTTTGTGCGTGGGTACATTTTATGGCCACAATCGGGCCGCATACATTCCCAATTGTTGACGGCATTTTTAATTATGCCGGCCAAACGGGCAAAACAACATAAAATTCCTGGGAAAGATCTACGCAACAGAGTTAAGAGAACTGTCTAATGTGTCATAAACCCAATATAAAAGCAAAAAAACAAAAAAAAATTATATGGAATGGCAATGGCAGCTTAGTGCGGAAAGAGTATAAGAAATTTTTGAAACAAATTTCACAAATTTGACTCAGTAATTAGAGTAAAGAAGGAAAGAGGCAAAGAGTGGGGATAAGGAAAAAACTTATGAAGGTACGCCAAAATGTCCCCATTAGAGCCAAGTCTGTATTTAAAAATTGCTTGAGACAGCCTCAAAAGGGCCTAAGCCGAGCTTCTCTCAATCTCTTGGCTTGTGCGCTTCTAAATTTCGCACAAGAGAAAGGGACCTACTGCTTAAGGGGGGTCTTCTCATTCAAAACCCGTTTTTTGGACCCTTTTTTAAAAAAATTCTTATTTGAAAACGCAAAGAATAATTGAAAACTTTTTTTATTTATTGTATTAAAAAGGTTCAAAGTAAATAAAAAATTTTTTTTGCCTCCATACGAGGGCTGTTCAAAAAGTAATGAGACTTCAAAGTTGGTGGTGAAAAAAAAAAGGTGTCGTCACGGCGGCCACGATTCCGGGTCTCCGGAGCGTCCGAAATGAAAAAAAAACGGGGTTATAATCAGTATAGATGTAATTCTCGGGTGAACCTCAAACTTAATTTTGTGATTTTTTTGACAAAATAGCGGCCATTCAAAAAAAAAAATTTCAATATCGGGCTTTTTTTTTGTAGTTTAGTGTAAAAAAAAAATAGTAAAAAATTTTTTAAAATTATGGTCGAGGTTCACCCGAGAATGGTGACAATTCTGCGTCGATTCCACTTTGTTTCATGAAAATCGGTTCAGTTGAACTGGAGATATCATGGCCGCCAGTTCGAAAACGTGGTTTCGAGATAAACGCGCTTTAAGTTTGCAGTTGCTTGGGAATTTAGGTCACATTGGGTCACTAAAAGGACTATATCTCCTAAACTAATTCGAGTTTTCGAAAATCCTTTTGGGGGATATTTTTTGAATATCCAAGCTATAAATAAATGCAAAAAAAAAAGTCGAAAAAAAAATAGTTGCTCAATGAGAAGACCCCCTTAACGCCGAATCCGAACGGCAGTTTGAGAAGCATTTCATGGCTAATTACAACAAAGCTGGCGCCAACAGCAGAGAGGGGTGACCGGGTGTAAAGTTTATTCAAAGATAAAACTTTTCATACGATGTTCCGAGGCGGGATCGAACCCACGACCTCTTGCACAGCGGTCGCGCACACTAGCCGCTGAGCCACGCGGTCACAAGTCTGTATTAGGAATGTATTTAAGTGGGGATTTTGTTTTTATAACATGTCTTAGCTGGTCATTGTTGGTACTGATCTTGATGCTGTACCCTTCGCTCCACCAGAACCGCGGTACCCAATAAGCAATGACACAAAGGGCCACTGCAAGCCAATTTTTGTTGTAAAGACTAGTGTTTGTCTATACTAATTGTGCTTTGGACCTTCGAGGCGGGCTTAAAGAACCCCTACATAACCAAGGCTTATCAAATATAATCCATAATTTACTCACAAATTCTCTCAAGTTTAAAGGGCTCATTTGAGATTTCTTTAAAAAATAAATAAACGATTTGTGGTACCAAATGTGTTAAGTGGTTAAAATTGAAGTTGCCTTTGGCTAATTTCTGCACACACACACACACACACACACAGAGAAGACGATTGGATGTGGGATTGCGTTTCACCTGAGTGGCCAAAGCACTTTACCTCAGCACTTTTTATATGGCTGTTGTTGTAGTCGCGGTATTGATTTTGTTGCTATGACCCAAATCCATACACACACACACACACACACACACACACACTCTACCACTCTTCGCTTTAGGGCCATGCATAATTCAAACGCTCCTCGAATTGTGCTTCATTTTCTACTTTGATTGAAGTGGCCCAGCATTAGGGAGCAGGCTGACAGGTGGAATATGATTTGAAGGGTACCTCAGGGACAAAATTGGTTTATCTTTTGATTTAAATTATGAGATTCTTTCTTATTTGTTAATTCAAAAAACACCCCTGATACCTTTACATCCCATGTGTTTAAGTGTAATTAACGTTTTGAGTTTGGCATTTAGTTTAGAAAGTTTTGCACAGACCAAAGTTGAGCTGTGTAAGTTGGCCAGTTCTTGGTAGTGA
Organism: Lordiphosa collinella; assembly: GCA_018904265.1. Lineage (NCBI taxonomy): Eukaryota > Metazoa > Arthropoda > Insecta > Diptera > Drosophilidae > Lordiphosa > Lordiphosa collinella. The sequence goes on along the minus strand of JAEIFV010001567.1, from coordinate 16,249 downwards.
CGAAAGCCGAAACATAGTCAAGTCATTTACTTTACAATGAAAGTGCAAAATCGTAGTTGTTTTATTCTTACACCTTAACATTTATTGTTACAGAACAACTTTAGTTGCTTAAGTCGACATTTGGTACGAAATGAATACAATTTGATCTTTGTGCTGGTCAAGAAAGTGTAAAAAGTAGCATGAACTTGATTGTAAAGTATGAAAGACCTTAGATCCTTGTCGGAAATGTTACCACTAAAAAACGAATGTGCTTATGGCGAAACTGACAGTTGGAGACTTGTAATGAAGAAGCATGTTTTTTATGTTCACTTAGCCAAGTGGGTTCTCAGCATTAATATTACCCTTTGAATACTTAAAGCTAAAACTTTATACCTAATAGTGGTTAGTCTCAAAGTTGAAGTATGGAACATATTCGATGCATTTGCAAAGGGTTACGGATAAAGGGTTTCCATTGTTTTCACGTAGACATACAGATACAAAACCTAGCATCCCAGTCGGACTTGACTGCATGCCAGAAGCACATCCCGTATACAACTTTTCGCCAAGTAGTTGCCAAAACCTGCAACCCTTCGCTTTTGTACTGTATAGGGGGCGAAACGCGAGGAGGGGGGTTTATAAAAGGAGTGTTTGTGGGTGGGTGTTGTTGTTGGTTTAACTTCGAAAAACGATCGGCTCTCTCTGCTCCGTGCGTGCTAAGAAGGACGTTTGCCTGTTGTGCAGACTTATTCTCCACCCTCCTACCAAAAAGAGCGTGCATCAGTTTTCATACAGAATATTTACCTTCTAAAGGGTGATTTTTTAGCTATTATCTTTTTGGCATTAAACATGTTTAAAAGCTCACGCACGTTTGTTTTGTTTCACGTCAAACCTAGTTTAACAACCATGAATCGTCTTACAAACGAACAACGCTTGCAAATTATTGAATTTTATTATCAAAATACGTGCTCTGTTAAGAAAGTTCATCCCGCGCTTCTTCCATTTTTTATTGTCAGATCGACCCACGAGTATTCGGGCTATTGTGACTAAATTTCGCACCAAATTTACATTGTTGGACATTAAAACCACCAACACGCTTACGTAGAGTGCAACTGAAGAAATGATTGCAGCTGTATCGGCCAATGTTAATGATGACCATCAATTATCGATTCGTCGCCGTTCGCAGCAATTGGGCCTCTGTTACTCAACAACGTGGAAAATTTGCTAGGTGTGAAGCCTTTCAAAATACAGCTGGTGCAAGAATTGAAGCCGAACGACCTACCGCAACGTAGAATTTTTGGTGAATGGGCTCTTGGAAAGTTGGCCGAAGATCCACTTTTTTTACCGAAAAATTGTACATTCAGTGACGAAGCTCATTTTTGCTCAATGGGTACGCAAATAAGCGAATTTTTGGAGTGAATATCAGCAGGATTGAAGGCTACCAATGCATAAATAAGTCAGAGGTTTGTGCATTTTGGAGGCTTCGTTGAATATCTTTCTCCAGAAGCATCGTGAATGATCTAATTTTTTGCCAAGACAAGCGCCAATTGACTGCGTTGGTAGAACAAGAATGCACTTATTGGTGAGCATTTTATTTTTACCGGTCGATTGGCCGCCAAATTTTTATGTTTGGATAAGTTAAGCTTGCCAAAGCGCTCCCATTGACGCATTGAAGACAACAGATGGACCATTTGAGGCGCAGTCACGGTCAACATTTGCATGAAATAATCTTCAAATATTAAATTATATGGACCGTACTATCGATTCAAATAAAGATTTCGTGCATTTTTCTAAATTTTATGTGTTTTTTTAAAACTTTCCTATAGCTCTTAAAAAATAGGGAAAGTTAACTTCGGCTCGGCCGAACTTTTTGTATACCCTTGCAGGTTCCATTGAAAACAAAAAGTTTTCTAACTAAGACTACTCTTTGGACCTTACTTTTCTATGGGATCTATAGTATATATAGATGTCTGATTTCGACCAAACGGGTGAAATCTTGGAAAAGCATAATACACTGTTAATTACGAAATTTGGAGACGATCCCATTTAAAAAAAAAAGGTTTTTCTCACTAGAACTTCTTTTTCGACCGATCATTCATACTGCTGCTATATGCTATAGTTATCCGATTTTGATAAAACTTTGTAGATTTATGTAAAAGTATATAAAATAAGAATATGCCAATAAAAAGGACGTTTTCATTAGAAACCAAAAGTTTTCCTATGGGAGCTATATGCTTTAGTCATCCGATATCGACCCAACTTTGTAGAATTGTGTAAAAGTATATAAAATAAGTGTATGCCATTGATAAAGACGTTTTCATTAAAAACAAAAAGTTTTTTTCACAAAAACTAGTTTTTCGACCGATCGTTCCTTTGGGAGCTATGTATATGTTATAGTCATCCGATTTCAACTTAACAGAATAGTGTAAAAGTATATAAAATAAGTGTTATTTAAAAGGACGTTTCATTAAAAACAAAAAAGTTTTTCTCACTAGTACTAGTTTACGAACAAGAACTAGTCATCAGATTTCGACTTAACTTTTGTGAAATCATGGGAAAGGATAATAAACTAAGAAATACGTACTTTGGAGGCGTTTCCATTAACTTTGAGGCAGATCAAGTTTATTTTCAATTTTCGCCACGCCCCCTCCCGCCCCGCAAATTGGAAAAACGTCATCAACAGTTTTCTAGATAGAAGGTTTGTTCCTTTTGGACATAGGGCATTTAGTAATCAAGATTATTTATCGATCTGCCAAAGAAATGATAAAGATCGGATGAACGGTTGTCGAGTTATAGGGAAAACAAACAATTATGTGCAACGTTTGGGCATCACTTCACGGTATAGAGTATTCAATTCAATTCAATTCAGTTTGTTCTACTCGCTTAAAATTAACAATTTGGAGATCTATTATTATTTAATTAAAGAGTTACAAGCTAGTTAGCTTTTTTCTACTTAGATTAGGGTTTTCTTTTGGAAGTTGGGTTTGAACATTTCTTGATGCTGACAGTGTACATGGGGAGAACTTATTGAAAAGCCCCCTGGAATTTCTTTTCTTAGTTTTTATACCAGGTGAAATTATGTCATAGTTCAGGCTTAACCGACTTTCTTTCTTTTTGTGTCTGGGTAAGGCCCGATTTCTCAATGTGCGGTTGGTCAACTTGACGGGTTTAACCGAAGTTTGTGTCTCATGCTTCGTTGGCGCAAAGGAGGAACGAACTAACCACTGCTCGAGCACTGGTTGAAGTAACCGCGAGCTCAGTGCCGATTTATCGATGCTGGCAAAAACACTTGCTTTGTTTATATTATTATTTGCCGTAACAAAATGTTCTTGAATAAACGAATTTCTCAGCTCCACGCAATGTAAATGCAATTTGAGAGAGGCAGAGCCATAGGACTAAAAAATTCCAGAGGTTAGGAAGAGGCTTAATTACTTTACTGATTTGAATGAAGCCAAATTTGTATAACGATTCAGGTTAGCAAAATCAACCTCTAAAAACTCCTCTAGGTTAGCGATCAAGTGTCAAACTAACAGTTAAAAAATTACTAAAATTGCGATTCAATTTTATAAAGAATCGGATTGATAACAGGAATCATGCATTGCTATCAGAGACCAAACTCTTGGTGGCGCTGCGTTTTCTATGCCATTCTATGCCTCATCACTGCGGGCGACTTCTGTGGAGTCAGCGTTCCTTCGGCAAGCCATGCAGTTAAGTGTCCACGGCAGCGAATATATTGCATGGATGTTGGAAAAATGCAGGAAACAATCAATGGCTTCTTTCAGTTAGCCAAGTTTCCAAATTTTTGGGAATATCGACTGCACCCATATCCGTTCAATCACCTCAATCACCTGGTGGCGAAAATGCAGAAATATTCCGCAACCGTAAGGAAATTCTCCTTAAATGTGGTTGCAAGGTGGCCGCGGGATGTTCACGCACCACCGTGCCGACAGCGCGTTTGGAAAAGGCGATTTCCAGTTCAATGGGGATGAGGATATCTCTGAATACGGCATTGGGTTATAAGCCTGCGGTGTCTTGCACAACATAGCGATTCTTGAAAATGATACCCTGCCTTCGGAAGATGAGAGAAGCTCGAGCCAGTTGAAGACGCTGATTCTGCGGATAGATCCACAACGGCAGCACAAATAATAAGGTCCACCATCCGTCTCCTCAACCACCGAAAAGTTTTTCTCAAGGTCTTTTTGCACCATCACATTCATTCATCATCGTAATTTTATTCAACTTTAATTTTTAATCAATGTCCAGCAATAACCAATATCATAAGCATAAACTAACAGCTGATTTGGTCGATTGGTTAAACAATTTTTTACAGTGCCCTAATGCAGCGATAGAAATTTGTCGAAAGTTTGAAACTGCTGCTAGAGAAAACCAATGACTTGACCGCTTACTTGTCAACTGGAGGTTGACCACGGCAGTTTGGCCAACCGGAACTTTTTGAAATCGAGCTAAGTGCACCACATACCACATTTTGTTGATTTATGATTTGTCTATAATGGTCTATCTCAGAGTATTTTTAGTATTAATGCTGATCCAGCACGTCCTTTTCCATCGGGGGTGGTTTTGTGTTAAGTATGGTGTAATTGGGTATATTATAGAACCAGTGTTTTTGTATAGCGGGTTTCCGAGATGAGCTCTATATCTATATTATTTGTCATTTAGGAACAGCTTTAACTCTTTAATGTGGTTTTGCAGTCCATTCGCATTCCAGAATGAATTGTACGCAGTTTATCGTTCATTTTGTTGGGTACCCAAATTTCTTCAAGGAGTGTTATAACTTTCATCATGTATTTAATTTGCTCTATTAGTTGTTTTTATCATATCCGTTAAAGATCGTCTAGTTCATTGTTCTGGCTATTTGTTTTTAAGGTTGTCTGGTTCCAAAACGGGCTGAGTTTGGGTGGTAATCGGGTGATGGCGCTGCCATTTGAGCATATGATACACATGGACGTACGTTGTTTGCTGGGGCTGTCGGAGTGTCATTGGTTTGTGGGATTCTCTTCTCCCGTAGACCTGGAAAGCGTTGAATTTTAAGTGCTTGGTAGATTTCACAACCTTTATAGTTTGGGTTGTGTGATTGGTATAGATCATGCTGACTATTCCACCAGTCTCTAATGTACAGTCTGCAGTCACCAGCTTTCGGCGGATTGGACACAGATCGGGTACAGGGTGCTGAAGTTCTTTGTGTGGTCCACACCGCAACCCCAGTTGTTGCACTCAGCAATTAGCAAGTTTGTGATGTGTGGTGTGTGTTTGGGGGATTTTGTTGCTTTCGCAGGTTAAGTTTATATTATTATTTTGTCTTGTTGAATGTTGCTTATGGGTGATTTTGTATATGTGTTCCGCTTCATGACCTTGTTAACCAAGCTCAGCTGTGATGTCTTCGGGATCAGTGAATAGGTGCAAGTTTCTTATGACTCTATGAGGTTACGTTCGTCCTTTTCTTTTAGCATTTTGGTTGCTGCCTTAAGTGAGTCCCGCCTCGCACTTCAGTAGTTTTGTTGGTGTCGCTCTTACCTCCAAAGCTCTTTCTACAAATGCAGTTATAGTTAAAGTTTTAGCTGCATGTGGTTATTTAGTGTGCAGCTGACAATTCAGACAAAATTAAAGGGGTTCTACTCTTTCCCAAATTCATTATCAAGTTTCATTTCAAATAAGAACTGTAATTGTTTAAGTTTTTGATAGTTTGGTTAAACTTGGATCAATGCTCCCACTGAACCTGGTGGCTAAGTTCGAAGCTTCTGTAGAACTCCTAAAGTTTGCCTAGACTTGTTCTTTCAACTACATTATCTATCCACGAAGTTAAATTTGTTAATTTGTTTCACTTTGGGAGCATTACCCTCCCTTTTTTTCAGTGTCAACTAGTCCCCCATTGTAAAGCACTTGTCGCATTCTCACACACACACACACACACACACTCACCCACACACTCGGTTTATATTTCCATTCAGGCTTAACTGTCTCAAATGTGCTCAAATGTCTACATACATACGTACACATGTTTGTTTGTATGTTTGCTGGTAACTATATCCCACAGGCTAATTCAATCTGGTTCACAGCTGCTGTCAGTTAGTTTTGACAACGATACCCACTCACCCCGGCGCATTAAGCGCATCAGCCTCCTTCAATCACCACGAAAAGGGAACTCCAATGCGCTTAAGTCAATTGAAGCATTTGCACGGCACCAGCCACTTCAAGGCGACATGGATGTCAGCCTTCCGCCGCCGCCGACATTCGCCGCCAATCCAAACACATCATCTGGCTCTTGGTGGGGCTTGAGATGTTATCAGCTTAAGTGCCGCATTTGAGGCGGCATGAAATATAACAGAGCAACAGAGGAAACCAGTGGGCTTTCGGGGAAACAGAATGAACATGGATGCATGCCACGCCACGCCTACCCACAAGCTCCCACAATGGTGTATATATGTGTTTATGCATGTGTGGCGCTTGTGAAGGGCAGATAGGGAGAGATGACGGGGATGACGAAGTTGAAGGAAGTAGCAGCACCAACAGCAGCAGCAGCAGCAGCAGGAGCTGTCAAGGCTAACAGACAAGTTATGAAAATAAAAACGTTTGTAAGCCCTGAAACACGGCAAAACGTTGGGAGTATAGCAAGGTGATTTTTAATAACCGTTCCCGTAACTAACAGCATTTGAAATCGAAATTTAAAGAAAGTCACATAAAGTTCTCTTAAATTGAACAAAAAAATTCCATACAAAACAGTGAACTTTTGGTAGGAAGAAAGGAAAAACGCTGTTCAGAAAATAAGTTGCCATCAACTTAAGTAAGATCGAAAGTTACATAAAAAACTGATTGAAATGAGCGAAACTCAACCAACATATTGAAAAATATTACTAAAAATAGGGAAAGTTAACTTCGGCCTGACAATTTGTATACCCTTGCAACTCCATTGAAAACAAGTTTTTTCTAACTCAGACTTTTTTTGGACCTTACTTTTCTATTGATCTGGTAAATCATGTGACGATTATTGTGAGACTTTCCCTTAAAAAAAAGTATTTTATAATATATAAATTCTGCAGATGTTTGTAACTTTGAAGGTAGCTCACATGAACTTCGGCGCTAAATTAATACATTTAATTAAGGTTTCTCTATTCTTTGGAAAAGGATAAGTACTTGAATTAGTATTGGTGGGCAGTTTGGGAGAAAAATATCCTTGGCACCTAGAGCAGGCAGGGACTAAAGCAGCGATGTTTTCCCATTGACGGGGGAGAGCAATCGGCTATTTATGCCGAAGTCGAGCATATGAGCGTAAGCAGAGCTCTCTTTGCCTTTATGCGCTGCTCAGCCGTCGTTGAGGGCAGTTCAAAGCTGGGCTGTGTCGCTTTAATATCGCACACCAATACACTCTCACTTTTTTGACTCGCTCTTCTTGAATATCGCTGGACTAAAGTATGTCTTGCGGGGTAGGACATATTAATATGAAGAGAAACATGAAAATAAACTTCATCTGCCTATCTCTTATCATCGCTGAAGTCGACTCCGCTGTTGACGTTGATGAAGAATATGTATATACTTTATGTTTCCTTCTGCCTGTTACATGCATACATTTGCACAACCTTACAACACAATTTAATGGTATATGATGCCAAAATTAGTTTTATTTAGTTATTAAGTCCTAGTCCTTTCCCACCACACACAATCTCTTATCAAACTTTAAGTTTGAACAAGTCAGATTAAAGCATTCCCCCTCACAAAGTAGACCGCCCACGTGTTCATAGAAAAACCTCTTCACAATTCTCAAGAAGTACTTGAAGAAACCAAATCTTTACAGAAATTGACGAACAAATTACAAAATTAACTCAAGTGTCAGCACAAATAGTACACACACTCACACCCACGCATACCCACACACACACACACTCAGCACTTTCATCCTTCATCTTGCAGCCAACAGCCACAAAAGCAATCTCATCATCAACACTTTTTGCTATTTATATTCATTATCTTTCCTCATATTCTGCGAGTTAATCAAAATGACTGAGAGAGGGAGAGGAAAAAAAAACACAACAGCAACAAAGTCGAGAAATTGAAATAAAATTGCTAAAGCGGGGGCAAAGGAAGAGACACAAAAGGCGAGCGAAGCCAACAACATCATTAAAATGCGATGCATCAACAAGAGAGAGTGTGTGTGTGTCTGTGTGTGTGTGTTTTCCATTATTTCCCCTGGGCTCTCTGACACGGCACTCATAATTAAGCGCATTTTGTATTTAATTATGTGACACCACCAACAACAACAGTAACAAAACGAAGCCAAAGTCGAGTAAAGTTCATCTTGCCTTTTTACAATTTTGCATAATCATTTTTTGGGGTTATAAAAAGAAAAGCCGCCATGGGATTAGTCAGCAGCAACAACTAACACTAGAACAAGTGGCCCACAGACAGTTAAAACACAGAGAGAGAGGAGGAGGGAGAGAGAGCAAAAACTCTGCAAGCGGAAACTGTCCGAAAAGCTCAAGCTGACAACTGCCAACTTCGCGCGCTGGGCAGCAGCAACAACAATAGCAGCCAGCAATTCTCTCAATTAGTCAAACCGTAAGCACATGGCTCGTTTACCTGAAAGTCTATACAAAAATCCATTGAATTGTTAATAAAGAAAACTATATAAAACCGATGAAAATACACCCAACGAGCAGAGGGAGAGAGGAGTTGTAAAAGAGTTTTTATTAAGAAAAGGAATCCATGAACGTAATAAGCGATTTTCAAAGAAGACATTAAAGAAAATTTATTACAGAAGCAAATTTTGAAATGCCTCTCCATTTTTAGTGATGTTTACTACAATCTGCACACGGTGGATAGGAGAGCGGACAGACGGACTGGGCTAAATCAACTCAGCTCGTAGTGATGATCAAGAATATATATACTTTATGTGGTCGGAGATGCTTACTTCTATGCGTTACAAACATCCGGACAATTTTATAATACCCTCTGCAAGGGTATAAACAGCTTTACATTTTGCCATGAGTTTTGAAAAAACGAACTACTGTGCGCCGCATCTAAATCTGCTCGGAAAATGTTTTTACTTTTCCTTTTGCTGCAGCTGCAGCTTGTCGTCGACTGTTTTTCTGTTTAGATGGTTGACCCAGGTCTTCACGTGTGTCAAGTTAGCCAAAGGAAACTATGTAGTCTCTGGGGAGTTTGGGAAAAATGGCAAAAATTGGGAAATGAAACTGAAAGAAATACGAAATAAACGAATTTTTATCGACTTTTGCTTTTAAAAATTCATGTCATTTAATATGTTAAGCAATTTTCAATTTCAATTTGTTGCTTTATTGGCATTTAATAGCTAAACGTGACTTAGCCTATTTCCTTCCGCATTCGTCTAGTCGAACAGGGCTGTTTTCTATTTAGAAATTTTCTCTTCGATCTAGTTTAACCAATTGTTTAAATAATTATGCTATACTATAGTAAATTTCATTGGCGATTAGGCGATTTTACTGCATACGTAGAGTGCGAACTGAAGAACACATCGCAGCTGTATCGGCCAGTGTTAATGATGACCATCAATTATCGATTCGTCGCCGTTCGCAGCAATTGGGCCTCTGTTACTCAACAACGTGGAAAATTTTGCGGAAGGATTTAGGTGTGAAGCCTTTCAAAATACAGCTGGTGCAAGAATTGAAGAGTTGACTTTAACTCTGGAAATGCTAAGACGTAAGTCTTCTTATGAGCCCGTGCTTAGAAAGCACTGAATATGCTTCGAAAACCCTCAAATTTATGTGATTATTCCAAAAACGCTCTTAAGCCCGACTCTTTTTCGACACATGATTTGGAGCGTTCCCAACTTTGCTTGCTGGGTTGGGATTTAGGTACATAAGTTATGTACATTCGGGTGCACTTTTTAATGAGAAAATCGATATACAAAGAAGGTATTATAATCTGTTCCGAAATAAGATATATATATTTTACAGTATTTAAAAAACTGATATAAGTTTCATTTCCTCTGCTTTTGACTTGCTGCTGCTCCTGACAAAAATCAGAAGTCGCTGTCGAAGCAAGCACACAAACTGATTTCTGACAAAAGCAAAAAGCGCCAGTAGTTGTCGGTTAACGTGTTCTTTGCTTTTTGCTTTTCGCTGCTTGCGATCAGCAGATCAAGTCGGAGCTGCTGCTGCCCTCTGCTCTTGAAATTCGTCAAAATCACAAGCGAGATGGATAGTCGTCAATTTTGGTCAGCAGCGGCAGTCGACAAATAAAATATGCCACCAACAAAATTATAACGAGAGAGCGAGAGTGTGAGAGTGAGCGCGAGTGTGGGAGCGCGTACGCAGAAACACATTGAAATGTAGTATGTGTGTGCAGAAAAACAATCAAAAACAGTGACGAGCGGCGCGGCGGTCTGACGCTTGCAGAGCGCTTGCTGCTGCTGCGACTGGCGTTGCGGACCTGAAGCAGCAGCTTCCACTTGATCTGCTGATCGCAAGCAGCGAAAAGCAAAGAGCAACGAACACGGCCTTTTAACCGACAACTGTTTGTGTGCTTGCTTCGACAGCGACTTTGATTTTTCTCAGAACAAAGGCAAAAGTTTGTTAAAATGCTTGAAAAAGTTCGCTGAAATTTGCGACTTCTGCTGTTCTGAAATTTAACACTGATATTTAATAAATTCGCCTAGATTATGGATGGTATAGGCTTAAATTACCTTGCAACTGCATACTTAGCTTTGGTATTCGTGTGTTCAATTTTTAGTTATTCCTCGTCAAAAGTAGAAAAAATTTGGGAGAATTTTGAGGACACCCGATAGGAAATATTGCATCAAAATCAGTGCCACAACAACACCGAGACTTCAAATCCCAAATTGATAAGCGAACAGAGGAAACAGAACAGGAGCTATAAATGAAACAGCAGCTTAATTTGATGATTTAAGTCTGACTGTTTCAATAATTTGTACAGTAAAGTAAGGTACAGAAAAAGTGTCGGTCTGGTGAACTTAGTTTCATTTGAATATCATATTTAGAAACAATCAAAAATGAGAAATGTATATCATTTAGCGGCACAGAGGTAGTTATAAAATTTCAAACAAACAAACAACATCTAGTTTTAAAAGACAATTAAACTAAGACAAGTTTCAACTAACGCTTATCTGGCCGACAATATACTAAGATACGTTGGCAACTTTTTCATCTTGCTGGATCGCTGCTGCCGCATCTAGGGCAGGACCACAATTATCAGCACTGCTCCCGTTTTCGCATTCGCAAAAACTTTGCGATTTCATCGCCAAATCGTAAAAGTTGGTGCTCCGACATTCGCAAATCGCAAAGTTTTTACGATTTTAAAACGGCGACATCTGCGTCCGTGAAATGAATAGTAAATATAAATTATAGGTTGATGTACAAACAGACACCCCACGGAAATATTTTTAATTAAGTTCGTTAACATTTTAAGATTATTCTTACGGACTCTCCAACTCAATTCGCGTTAAGAGCATATTTAAAACAATTTTTTAAAAGACACGCACGAAAATGAACAAGGGGGGAAAACAGCTCACAATAAGAATAATTTGCGATTTGGCCATGGTATATATCGATATATGTCTATCGATAGGCGCTCATCGGCTGCTTTTGTTATGTGAAATGACACGAAACAAGTTGGGAATGAAACATTATCGATAATCAAAAACTTGCGAATTTCGGAGCGCTGTAAATTGAAATCGTACGAATTTGTTAAAATCGCAATTCGCAAAATTAAGTGAAAACCGGAGCATGGCTGTATATCCAACTATTCTTTCATGGAGATTCTCTCAGTAAAGTAAATCCTGCAATTGCAAATGTTACACGAACACAATGAGCTCATTAAACTGTTTACGTCTTTGTTAGAACAAATGCCATCCAATGATCGCAGCACTGTCTTAAAAGCGAACAATGAGTTTAAATTTTTAATCGAGGGAAATTTTTGACGAGTAAATAAAAGGTCTAAAGGGGCAAAGCAGCGCTAGGCGAAGTTTTAGGTTTTTAACTATATTTTTCTCTTCTTTTTTGTTATTTTTGTCAATTTATTTAAAAATTTTATAATTTAGTTTATGTTAGTTTTAATTTCTTCAATTCTTTTCTTAATTTAATTATATTTCCGTTTAATTACTCCCAATTTTCGATTCGCGTTTTTTTTTCAAGTTTGTTTATACAACAAATTTAAGCTAAATTTAGTTAACAAGGCTTAACAAACTGCCTGGATTACTTATACAACAACAGGCTCTGTCTCTCACCTGGCTGGGGTCTTTACTGGCTTTGCCTTTTATGGATTTGTTTAGCATACTTTGAGGCGCGGACAGGACTGGCCAGGACGACGACCATCAAAGCGACAGCCCAAAAGCTGTTATTTAGGCAACAACTTGAGGCGACATTTAAATATAAATTAAAAGGTTGCACAGCCGCCTGCTACTGCGTGACATTTGCATATTGCCATTGTGACAGGCTGAGACAGGAAAACGGAAGCTGCGACACACATACACACACACACACACACACAGCAGCAAGTTTGCCATTTTGCGCGAAAACAAAGGCGGCCAAGTGGCGCCACGCACATATGCGAGTGTGTTTATATTGTTATGTGGTGCAATTAAAAAAAGCTCTGACTTGCGACTTAAGTTTAAGCCAAGCAACTTAAAAAGTTAAAAATCAGCAAAAGAAAAGTCAACAACAGCACTTGAAACTAAGCCATCACGAAAAGTAATCAGTTCGTGTATGGAAACTCAACCTCTTTTTTTTTTTTTTTTCCCTTTTTTGATAAGCATTATCCATCAGCTGATTGCTGTCAAAGTTTCTTACATCAAAAGGCAAGCAGCTTCGTTTTTATGAAGTTTCAAGAAAGAAAACTTTTAATGTCAAGTTTATCAAGGGCTTGGCTAACCGAATAACTTATTTTGCATAGTACCTTAACCAAAATTTGTGTCGAGTGCATTTTGCTTACATAATAAGGTCACACTTTTGGAATTGGTCCAATTCGAAAAAGCGAAAAAGTGTTAAAAATAACAAAACGATCGAAAACTCATTGGAATATAACGTTTTGTACTGAGATTCAAGTGTTTCAAACTTTTAGTGTGACCAGGTCTTATTTATACTTCCTCTGGATAATTTAATTTTTTAAATTTTTTTTCACCCAAAGAAAATCCGTTGGAATAGAAGGAGATTCACGATGGTTGCCCTAAAAAATAGTGTGACCATGTTCAGTTTCAACTATTTTATATATTGTTATTTCCGCATATTGTCGATGAAAAACACACTAAAACGTTTTTAACTGAGGTGGCACTACTAAATTCATATAATTCAAATTTTAAGTGTGACCAAAGATTATTTTACATTTTCACTGGATAAATTTAGATGTTCTCTATAATGTTTTTTCTGAATTTCACCCATAAAAAATCCGTTGGAACGTTTTAAACTAGGGGATAAAGCCCTCTTAAATTTCGGTGATTCAAGCTTTAAGTGTGACCAGATTATTTAGTTTTAATTTTTTTTTTTTTAAATTTTCCATTCAAAACTATCTTTTTAACGACCTTTAAAAAAAAGGGCCCCCGGTTAAAATTAGGGTTGTCACCTTGGTAAGTACGGTATTTCCAACTGTAAGTTTGAACTAAAATTTAAACATGAATACCTTGAGATAATTTAAGATTTTAAACGAGGGTTAGGAGAAAAGATAAGATATGTTTACGATTTATGTAGTTGGTCTTTTAACCAAAGTCACCAATATTTTTAAGCATTGTACACAAAATCTTAGATTTAATATTCGTTAGCTCTATTTTTAATTCGTCTCTAAGAAAATGTGAATTCCCATTACTGATTGTGATATGCATCACAATCCTCTATTATAACATCGATTATTACATGTTTGCGCCCTCTGTGCATCATTTCTTCTAAATTTGAATTTCACCTTGATGCAAGAAGTCTTACTTGTATTAGAAGTTGCATCTCAAATGTTAACTGGTCATCGGTCCTTTCGCATGCTAATTTGGAGACGTGTTATAATAGCTTTCTTAAAACCTTATTGAATATAGTTACCGAAAATGCTCAGGAACAGAAGCATAGCTCGTACAAACTGCCGTGGCACAAAAGGGTTAAAAATTGAAAAACCTTCGTAATAAATTCTATAAGCGCTTCACTAAAAGCCACGATCCTGCTGATGGTGAAAAATATCGTCTGCACAAACGTGAGTTCGAGTTTTTAAATAAGTTTCTGTACATGCAATACATATCTAATGTCGAGAATCGACTTAAAACTACTCAAAGTCTTTTTGGAGTTTTATAAACTCGAAAAAATCAACCTCTTCCATTCCATCCAGTATGAGCTTTGGTTCGCTGTCATCAAATACTGATGAGGGGACAGTGAATCTGTTTGCTTCCTTTTTAGCGGCAATTTCGAGCCAGAGAGTATCTGGGATGACCAATTTACTCTTGATTTCATTCCTTCTGTATTTAATGTCGGGACTATTCCCATAGATGTTGAAGATGTCTTAGAAGCAATCAATGACTTTGATGACTCGTTTAAGCGTGACAGTGATGGAATTTCTTCTTTTCTCCTGAAGAATTGCATTGGTGAGCTTTGTGAGCCTCTCACTATGATTTTTTCAAGTCCTTGAGACTGGTCAATTTATACGAAAATGGAAGATTGCATCAGTTATACCTATTTATAAAAAAGATTCAAAATGTGATGTCTCTAATTATAGGGCTATTGCTAAGCATAGCAATATTTCTAAGCTTTTGAACGAATAGTCTCAAAACATCTTAATTTTATTATTAATTCTTATATAGATCCCAACCAGCATGGTTTTTTTCCTGTTCCACGGTAACGAATTTAGCAGTATTTAGCAATATCTGCATTTCCGCCGTTGAAAATCGTTGTCAAGTCGATGTGATCTACTGTGGATTTTCTAAAGCAATTGACTTTAAAGTCTGCCTAGTGCTCTTTTTATCCAAGCTTGCCAAGCTTGGCTTTCATTCTTCCATCCTCAATTGGTTTGAGTCTTATCTTGATGGTCGATCGTACCAAGTTCTCATTAATGGCATACGTTCAAGCACCTACATAGCAACATCTGGCCTCCCTCAAGGAGTGTACTAGGTCCATAGCTATTTTCACTATTTATTAATGATATCGGTTGCCTACTTAACTCGCATATCTAATGTATGCTGATGACTTCAAAATTTTTAGATCTGTTAAAAACTTCAGCGATGTTGAAGTTCTTCAATGTGATCTTAATTCGGTTGCTGACTGGTGCGGGAGCAATTTGCTACCTCTAAACTTCTCAAAATGCTTCTTTGTTACTTATGTAAAGCGCAACCTGCCGATATTAACATCTTATTCCATTAGTTATCAC
This sequence comes from Lordiphosa collinella, assembly GCA_018904265.1. Taxonomy (NCBI): domain Eukaryota; kingdom Metazoa; phylum Arthropoda; class Insecta; order Diptera; family Drosophilidae; genus Lordiphosa; species Lordiphosa collinella. The sequence goes on along the minus strand of JAEIFV010001567.1, from coordinate 937 downwards.
GCTTTGAGACGGCAGTATGAAGCTATGGATTTGGGGGATGTGTTTGGCTCCAAATTTCAGTTTTCTGAGCATCTAAACCATATCCTCCCCAGCTTATTCAATGCTTGGCTTTGTAAAAAGCTCAATTCTAAGCAATTTAATGATCCCTATACACGGCTAAGCTTGTATTCTGCCTTAGTGCGTTCTAGGCTTGAATATGCTTCGTTTATCTGGAATCCTTCTGCTGCCGTTCACATAGACAGGCTTGAGCGTCTGCAGAAACGATTCCTTAAATTTGCGCACGTCCATTTACATTTTCGGAGACTTTTCCACCATATCTGAGTAGATGTCGCCTATTGCATCTTTCCACAAGGACAATTGCGTCTTTAATTTTTTAAATGACATTGTGGTCGGCAATATTAATTGTCCTATGATACTGGACAAGATTTCTTTCAATGTTCCTACCAGATCTTTACGTGACTTGGTCCCCTTTAGAGTAGCAATTCATAGGGTCAATTATGCGAATAATGAGGCGATATGTAGAGCCCTGTTGATGTACAATCGTCTCTCAGTTGGCATGCGGTTTGACTTTAGCATCAACAATATTATTGTTAAGCGACTTCTTAGGGACTTCTTCTTGTAGTTAAATTGTTACTGTTAGTTTCATTCAAAACCCGTTTTTGACCCTTTTAAAAAAATTCTTATTTGAAAACGCAAAGAATAATCGAAAACTTTTTTATTTATTGTATTACAAAAGGTTCAAAGTAAACAAAAAATTTTTTTTGCCTCGATACGAGGGCTGTTCAAAAAGTAATGAGACTTCAAAGTTGGTGGTGAAAAAAAAGGTGTCGTCACGGCGGCCACGATTCCGGGTCTCCGGAGCGTCCGAAATGAAAAAAAAAACGGGGTTACAATCAGTATAGATGTAATTCTCGGGTGAACCTCAAACTTAATTTTG